>WBMY01017018.1:456983-578527 GCA_013397315.1 Donacobius atricapilla
AGAAGAAAACAGTACACCTACACCACTGCACTAGCCAGGATGTGCCACACTGCAGTGGACCTGAAGTTTCCTCAGCAGCCTGACAAGACTCATTAGCATCTCATAATAAAGCAAAGGGTATCAACGGCTCTGGAAAAACACCATTTGAATGATTTCAAATGAGTGAGACATTTTATCAGCTTGTATTTTGAAAGTAATGAGGCATTTCAGTCCAGCTAAAAGTGAATAAATCTCTAACTGCCCCAACAATCTTTCACATTTCCAGAATAAACTGCAAAAGGGATTTAAATGTTCCTGTCAAGAATATAAAGCTTCTATGGCTGCAGCCTTTCTAGAGACATTTAATTATTTTTCAATTGCACAACTTGAAACAGGAATGATTCTGCCTGCCTGCCCACCAGTGAGGAAAGCCCATCACAGCGCGGCAAGGAAGAGGCAAGATAAGAGGAGCTGCTTCCCCCACACTCAGTGTTACTTGGTTCTCCCTAGATCCCTATGCTATACTTTTCCTTTGTATTATGAGGACAACTTCAGAAAGCCCGACAACATAATAAAGCTAGGGAAAGACAACCCCACTATTACCACTGCAGAAAATAAAACACGGATTAATGTCACTAAGGCATATGTCAGAAGAGATAATAATGATGCATACAAATGAATCTTCTCATCAGGAGCAAAGAATGCAAGCACCACCAAAAACTGAATAATAATTACATAGAAATCAAAAATGACACTGCCAGCTGCTAAGCACACATTATTCTCCCAGATAACCAAAGGGTTTGTTTTCCACTTTTTCCCTTAAAACTTGCTAAGTCTTCCTTTTCTATTCAAGTGACAAAAATTATAAAGTTCAGAAGCAGGTGCTTGCACTCCCTAGGAAGTCAAATGCTAGCACCCTCAGATAGCTGGCTGCTTACAGCTCTAACTACCCACTGTGCCACGATGAAGGTGCAGATGTGCAATGAAGGCTTTTTTCTCATTTCAGAAAATGTTTTTTCTGAGTCAAAATACAGAAACTGGTTATAAATTGTGATAAACACTCAGTTTCCCATTTCTGAAGCATTTACTAACAATGTGCCACACATTTTTCATGACCCTCTCTTACTTCTTAAGATTTGCATTTCTGAAGGCTCTAACCACTGATGTTACAGTAAGATTCAAACACAGAGCAGTCATTTATTGATTCAGTAAATACACACCAGTCATGCCCTCCCAATCTCAGAGTCTGACATATAAAATCATACTTTGGTTGTATTTCTCTGATTGCATTCCCTGCCACTTTTATCATTATTTCATCTATCTTCCAAAGGCAGAATACAAGATCAAGTACCACAATCGCACACTTCTTGAACTAATAATTTATTTTACCATTCTTTTTTAACTTGACTTCATATCCTGAAGATATAACTGAAGACAAGCACCAGAGAGCTTCTACGCAATTTGCTAAAGGCACGTAATTAAAAATATTCAATCAAGAAGACAAGACCTAACATACTATATAAAGAATCAAGAAATGTTAACTTTTACTGATATTACAATTTATCCAGAAATTTATTATCTGCATCCCGTCTGTCAGCTGGATGAGATAAGATTTTATTGAAACAACACAGTAAGAGTTTGCATTAAGTAGTCAAGATGCAAGAAAAAGACACACCATTTAAGACATGGACTAGAGAATTGCTTTTTCCTTTACATCTCCTCTTAGGAATCACTACAATCATTTTAGTAGTCTACAGGTATGGAGGTCCATTAATCTTTCCTCTTTACATTTTCTTGCACATGACCTATGAATTATTTTCTGTCCCACAAAGATTACAACCTTCCCATCTGTATTATTATACCATTCTAATTCTAAAGTGCATATGTTATTTAATAGAAAGGATTGTATTAAACAAGAATAATGACCACAAATAAAAGCTAAGTAATAATTAGGGTAGCAATTTTGTATGTAAAGTTTATTAGACAGGTGGACTAAAAATAGCACTTCTGGATGAATGTTACTATGCCATTTTTGCCAGCAACACACAGAGGCACAAGATACTTTCATACACTTCCCTCACAAGAGTGCTGAATTTTAAATTCTTCCCAACAGTACTTAGGATGTAATCATTTCTTTTTTGACAAACTGCTAAAATCATGACAGCGTTCATAGCAGAAATTGGCACAACAGCAAAATGAAAAAGAATCAACTCATTTTCTGCTGAATATTTATTTTTAGTTGGTCTGTAAAACCAAGATCAATTTGCTACTTACAATGATTAATAACTTCCTTGTCCTTGACAAGGCACTCTGTAAATTGTTACAGGTAGAGCAATACATACAATACTGTTAAGGTGTCTACTTCCTGTACTTGTTAATGTTTTATTGTGGCAATCTCTTGTTTTACACGCGTGAGACCTTTTTCTTATTTTCAATTGTTATTTCTCCTATTTGTTCCTGTGGACCTTTGCCCTGTCACCATTGGTGCCTGATGGCACCACTGAGAAGAGCCATCCTCTTTACTCACCCTCCTCATATGCTTTGATAAGACCTGTTGAGCTTTTTCTTCTGCAGGTGGAACAGCCCCAGCTCTTACCTCCCTGCCAATGTCAGGTGCTCCAAGCCCATAACCATCTTCCTGGCCCTTCCCAGGACCTGCTCCAGTCTGTCCACGCCTCCCTGACACTGGGGAGCCCGGGACTGGATCTGGCACTCCAGGTGTGTCTCACCAGGACGGGCAGAGGGGAAGGATCACGCCCCTCTCCCAGCTGTCAGGGCTGTGCCTGATGCAGCCCAGGAGGCTGTTGGCCTTCTTGGCCACCAGGGCACATTGCAGCCTCCTGCTCAGCTTGGTGTCCATCAGCACCCACAGACACTTTTCTTACCAAGCCGCTTTCCAGCTGGTCAGACCCCCAGAAGGGTACATGGAGTTACTCCTCCCCACATGCAGGATTTTGCACTTCCCTCTGCTGAACGTCCTGAGATTTCTGTTTGCCCATTTCTCCAGCCTCTCAAGGTCCCTCTGAGTTGAGCACAACCATGTGTTGTCATACCCATCACTGTTGCAGTGCACTCCCACACCTGAGCAGGTGATCCCATATTTGGAAAAGAGTTTAAGCCTCACCCCTGAACTTTTAAGGAAGAAGAGCAAGAAACTTCTATGCTTCTCTCACCATAATTGGCCCAGTGCCAGGAGAAAACCACCTGTTGGTCCCTTTAGCTGTTCCTCAAGAAATGCAGCTATTTTCGAAATGCAGCTATTTTCTATTGGGTAGCTTGCCAAAAAACCTTCCTAGATCACTGAATACTTAAAGGAGAGCATGGAGATTCCTAGGGCTTTTTCAGGGTGTCAGCAGGTGCAAGGGACCTGCTTGCACTGTGCATGGCTTTTATTCTTTTGTACAGTTTGTTATTTTCTCTTTAATTAGAACCTTTTTGCTTTTTCAAAACACCTCTGATCAAGCTGTCTCACTAATTATTCTTAAGCCATTTCTGTGAGGTTGCTGGTCACCCTCAGAGTGTGATGAACCCTCATAGGGCTAATAACACACTGGCTCCACGCAGAAACTCATCACATCACTCCCCCCAGTATTGTGTCACCAGCAAACATGCTGAGGATGCACTCTGTCCCACCATCCAGGTCATTAAAGATGTAAAACACTGCGGGTCCCAGTATCAAACCATGGGGTATGCTACCTATGGCTGACCTCCAGCTGGACTTGGTGGTGCCAATTACAATTCTCTAAGCCTCACAGTTCAGTCATTTTTCAGCCTAGCTCACAGACTGCTTGTCTAGTCCCTACTTCAATGGTTTGTGAGGATGATACAAAAGACAGTGTCAAAAGTCAAGATAAGGAACATCCACTGTTCTCAGCTCATCCATTTAGCTGTCATCTCATTGTAGAAAACTATCAGGGTTGGTCAGGGATCATTTTGCCTTCTTAAACTCATGCAGACAGCTCCAAATCACGTTCTTGCCCATAAGATGCTTGGAAATGCTCTCCAGGATTGTTTGCTCCATCACATTCCCACAGACTGATGTGAAGTTAACCAGTCTGTCTCTCCCTGGATCTTCCTCAAGACCTCCTTGCAGGCCTCCTATCACAGAAGCCTGCTCTCCTGAGGTCCAGGGTTGTGACCCTGCTATTCTCGCTCCTTCCTTGCAGGATCTTGCATTCTTCCTTACTATGGAAACTGCAGCCAAGACTGCTCAACCTCCACACGCCTGCCCAGTTCTTTCTCACTGGTAAGTGTGAGGTCAAGGAAAGCACCTGCACTCATCAGCTTATTGGTCACATGTGTTAAGAAGTTATTATCATCAGTGCACTCCACAAACCTTCTGTATTACTTGTGAACCGCTGTGCTATTCTTCCAATAGATATCAAGGTGGCTAAAGTCCCCCTGAGGCCCAGGACCAGCCTCCTGCAAATGCATGGCTTCTTCCAGCTGCTTGAAGGCACCATGCACTGCTTCTTCCTGGTGGGGCAGTCTGTAGCAAACACACACGGCAATGTCACCTGCACTGGTCTGTGCACTTTCCCTTACCCAAAAGCTTTCAGTTCTCTGATCCAGGCATCCCTGCTACTCTCTCACATGGAAGGCTGAGCAGCCCCTCCTCACCTTCCCAGAATATCATAATTTGTAACTGCCTAAGCAATTTCTCTTGAGATAAATTAATCCTGAAAGTGTTTAATCTGGAGTGCTTACTGAATGAACAATTCTTAAGGACCCTTGTGATACTGGTAAATCTTCAGTATTCATAATCAAATCCTATCTAATACATACAATGGTCTGCAAGAGCACTTCAGCACTAGGTGAGAAAAAGGTAAGTTTAACCAAAGGCAGGTGTAGCTTGCCTTCCTTCTCAGGAAAGAAAACAGCAGAGCGTTACCTGGAAATAACAATTTGGGGAATTCAAAGTAGTTCTAGTACCTGAACCAACAGGTGTTCTAATTGTTTCCTATTCCTCCTTATGTGAAAGTCAGGAGAGTAGATTTTAATTTATGTCACAAATAAGACTTTCTTAACATGAAGGAGGATATTACCTGTTTCCACTCATCATTGAGCAACAGTATGTTACAAGTGGCCTCCTATAAATGAAATCGTACCTCTATTTCTCCACCAGCCTCAGTTTTCAATATTTAATAATCTTACACTTCAAAGTAATGTGTGTAGGTCTTATGAGCAATACACTACAATAGGACACTGTTCTTGAGAGAATGAGGAAAAAAAGATTGGCTTGCTCTACATTTCAAACAGACCATTTCTGTGCTGGAGCAATTCCATTTCTGATATTGGCTTCTCTAGCTTAACCTATTTCCAAGCCATGTTCTTGGTGCAGCATTTGTGAAAAGTTAGTGAGCCACCACTGAAATGCCTGGCAGAGTCCTAACAAGGACCTCTCTTCAGTTGCAGCTCAAATGTCCCAAAAGAATAAGGCAGATAATACACAGACATTTTGCTTTCCTGGAGAAGGCTTTTGGACAGAGGCACTTACAAAAAGTTTGGGCCCTTTCTCACCAAAAACATTCAAAACACTCTGACCCTCTTAACTGTTGGGGAAAATAGAAATTGATCATGCTTTTGGGACTGGCCCTGATATGACACTTGAAACACTGCAGATTTCAGTGTAATTTGCCACAACTCATCATCTGCCAACTGGCTACACATATCTTCTCAGTATAATCCATCCTCTACTGTGTCTAACAACTAGAAAGAGCTTATATGTAGGACATTGCCAGAGCAGAGGTCCACAGTGCTCCATCTTTGCAGGCATGGCTCTGAACACAGGCAAATGAGTATTTTGACTAAAAACGTACCTGCTGCAACTGAATAAAAGCTTACATCCTTTCATACTTCAGCTCTCTCAGTCACAATAATAATTTCATGCCGTCTCTGACAAACACCTCAAATGCCAAACGACACAAAATATCTCCTGAAGTTTACATATAATCTTATCTTCCTTTTTGCTTGGATTTAGCTAAGACTTCTAGGATACCTTAAGGAATTTTTCCTCAGTAGAATAATTTAAGAGCTGAAATTCCACTGGGTTGCAAAAGCTTTGCCTTTGAATTTAATGTGCATGGACAGCAAATCTACAGGAGTTTCTCTCGACAATAGCAGGCTTATTACTGGCACTATATTTCTGAGCATCGCACAGGAAGATGACAGGGAAAGCACATGCTCACATATTGCATCCTGGAACACACAGCATCTATTAGACTCTCATTTGAGAATCTTCTATTCCAAAATCTCCTGATTTCAAGCACACACCAGTCCACCATTTGGTTAACCAAGTATTTCATGGTTCAAACAGCTTGGTCCCACACATAAAGTATAAAGGTCATTTCAACAGGCTAGATGAGCGCTCTGTTTAAGAAGTTCATCTATGCTAACCGTGCAAGATTTGACTGGGCAAAGGATCCAGCTCCATTTCCAGGCCTGCAGCAACACTGGGAGCTACATGCACAGTAAGTTTCTTTCAAAAATATATCTAGAAAATTCTCTGACATTTGTGTATCACAATACCATTTGTTCTGATTCTCAGTGTCAACTCAAAATGTCAAGATTTCTTTTGATTTGGAGTACACAGTTATTTGAATTTTTTCTCACAACACCTTGTCAAAGCACTGGCTTATAATACTTCCCAAAAACAAAAGTTACCACAATTTCAGCTGATAATTTTTTCACCCTTTCCCCTTACAGACTCATCTTCAACGTTAGCAGAGCTGAGTGCACAGCTTAGGGACTGTTCTTCTACCTGAAGATAACTATAGTGATCTCCTTTGAGGGTGCTGCTGTTAAAACCAGCCTAAAGGAAAAAACTGCAACTCATTAGTGAGTACTTTGCAGTCCACAAGAACTACTGGGATGCACTTTCTGCAACACCCAGCTATGCACTGTCTTAAAGGGTGGTCACCGTAATTCAGCTGCTCCTCACAGGTTGACAGTTAGGGAGAATGTTTGTTAATGATGGGAAACACACTGAAAAGGAGGTCAAGTACAACAAAACTGAGGGGAAAAATGATGTTCAAGCGGGAATTCCGTTCTTCTAAGCATATGCAAATGAGAGTGTTAGCAGCTGTGGCATCCAAAGACCACAGTGTGGGGAATAGAAACAGAAAAAGTAACCTGGCTGTAGTCATGGAGGAATTTATCTGTTATAGTCTCCACTATCTGCATTTCCATTTTACAAGCAATCATACAACTTCAACGCTACTATTCCTACCTTCATTATTAAAAGCATGTGAATTTTATCAAGGATTGGTTCTCCAAAACAGACTTGTCTCTTTAACCTGAAGAACAACTCACTGACTGCTATGAGCCCAGCTCTGGGATACACAACCGAGGTAAAATATTGAGAGCAAAGAGAAAAACACAGTTCATAATCTTTATGGGGAGTACTTGAAAAACAATTTTAGCTGTCCAGTGATCTGAAAGTTAGTTTCCTATTTACATACCTACATTGTATGTATATATATATATACACAATCATCAACTCTGCTTACTTGGGGGACAGGCACAGATCCCTCCCCCATGAAAGTCGTTATGGGCAGCAGCTAGGTTTCCAGAAACACATAGCACAAGGGAACAACCACTTCTGGAAGCCTCTTTCCCATGTGGACCATTTCTAAAACTGCTACTCAGCAGGGCTAGAATGAAATCAGATAAACATTTAGGAAGATCTTCAAGGAGATGAGGACAAAAAGGGTGTCTGTTGGTTTCTTACACGCAGTAGAGAAGGAAAGCAGGATGGGAATTTACTTTGGTTTACCGGTTTTCTGCCCAGTTTGACCTGGCAAATGCAGAATACAATTCTGTGGAGCTGGGGAAGCTCCCATGTTGCTGTGGGGAGGATGCTCTTTCTAGAGCACCAGTTAATATGATGCTCTCCTGTAGTCTAATCAGCTCTGGTGACTTATCTCCCCTCTCAGTTCCTGTATCTGAAATTTGGGAAGCAGGGATGAAGGTGACTGAAAAGAAAAATGCTCTGAGGAAATGAAATTAATCCCAGAGGATCTCCTGACATAAGAGTCTTTCAAGGCACTCTGACATGTTCTCAGGGCAAAACTACTGTCACGCCTGGCAGTCAAGGCTCAAGCGATGCCTTGGTGATGCTTCACGGTCCAGTGGAACGCATAGCTGCGCTTCTCGGGGCCTGGGCACGCAGCTGGCACTGCTTCAGCTCTGTGTGCTCCCTCTCCTCACAGGGATGCCTTGTGATGCACTTATATTTCCTACCTATTTTACATACACATGTGTTGATAATATCTAGATATAAGCAATTTATACTATTATATATGTAAGAAGGAAAACCAATAAGAAAGGGTAAGACTTCAGGGGAAACCCAGGGTACAGCTGCATGAATGAGAACAAACAGACCCAAGCTCACCCTGCTCTGCTCTGTCTGCTGTAGAGGATGGAACTTCATTTTTGTGTCACAGTATTTTGAATTCTCTCCTAATTTTGTAGCAAAGGTTGATAAAAACAATGACAACTAAGGAAGTGGTTATAAAAGAAAACTATATAAAATAAATGTTGTGAGAGAAAACAGAAAGAGAAAACAATGATCTTCAGTATTTTAATCTGTTTTACTACTCCGACAATCTTGTACAAACATGAAAATGTTTACAAACATGGATGTTACTGCCATATTTCAACAGAGCAAAAGAGAAAGATTTTGAGCATCTTTGCACTATGGGAAATTCTAGCAGAGTAAGGCTTTAAAAAAATTCCATTTTTCCTGCAATTTCCATTTCAGGTTTTTAAACAGGCACATTGCAACATTTAATTGCTTCCTTTTTAAATGTACAGTGTTACATCCAGAATTGAGACATTTTCTAGTAAATGAAGAAAAACATTTCCCACAGGCACAAAATGCGTTCAAAGCCTCCAGTGACAGCACAGTTTCAGTGATAAAACAATACAGTTTTGTAGCACACTATTGCCTCTACTGCACTCTATTAATTTTTGCCCACTGACATTACAATCACCTCCTGCATTGTTCGCATTTTAATAACCTCTCCAGAGTTTGTTTTTAATTAGATATATATATGCTACTCCCAAACTCCTGGTTTTTTACTCTTTTATTAGATAACTTTACTTAAATTAGTGTTCAAGAAGCACTGAAAATTCCCATTCCATCTAGCAAGATCTTCTTATTGCCATCAAAAGCTTTGATGTCTGTGAACCTGCTGACAGTGTCCATCACTACAACTCAGCATCTCTAAGAGCTAAACACCAGAGATAATACAAGGGAAAGAACTGTTACTTCACTGCATCCAAATAGAAAGCCCAATCTTCTGCTTTGCTGTGGAGGTGTTTCTCTTTAGCTTTAAGAGTTGCTGGTTTTTCCTTATTTTTGGGCCCTAAAACATTCCTTCCTGATGGGTTTACTGTTGCAGCCCTGCCAAGCATTCCGGCAGCCCAGCGATACTGAACCTATGGCTCAGCATCAGTATACATCCAACCAGGTGCTCTGCCCCAGCTGCCCCCTCCTCCAGGGGCCTCTTGGGCAACACCTGTTGGCTTGCCAGCAGCAGCCCAGCTCTGGTCCATGCACATCTACCAGCAGGTGATGAGCACATATTGAATGGAAGAGGGGGAAGTGGTGGGAGCTCAGTGTTACAGCCGGAACAAAAAACACCTCTGCATTTGAATTACATCTAATAAAAAATACAAAGTAATCTCTAACTTTATTAGGTTTAATTAGCAACTGTTTGAAGCTCTGGGGAAACAACGCTGTGAGTAGAACTCATGGTGTGACAGGATGCAGGCAGCTGTATAGTAAAAGGAATTCCTTACTTTAGTATGTTGACTACCTGGATCTTTGCAGAAGGAAATGCCATATCGCTTACTTACTTCAAAGGCCTCTGATTCAGGCCATGTTTCCCTCAATGTTTATATTGCAAGTATTTTTGCACACTACCAATGTAAGGTTATAGGCGATGATGTTTCTAAAGAACCATACAGATTCTGAGAGATGAAAATGTAGCTCTGAAATAATCATACTCCCCACAAATCCTACTGCCTTATAATATGCCTTTTCAAGGCTGTTGTCTTTTTTGATGCTGGACTTCTGATAATTTTGATCTTTTAGAAGTACAGCCTCTCTTTTTTCCCCGCAAGACTTTTAAGCTGTGCGATTCGACTGTCATCTCTCACAAGAGAAGCTATGGGAAATAACAAAAGAATACAGCCTGGCAGCTTACCTCGAGTGACTCGTGTCCTCCAGGAACCAATGCTGTCTACTGACTGGAAGCTGTAGCAGCCCTCTTCAGACCATTACAACCTGAATTCTCTCAACACAGCATCCCTGCTGCGCAGAGTACCTCCACTCAAGCACCAGCTTGAGCCACAAGCTTTTGAAAAACCCATTACCAAACCTTATGTTCCAGAGTCCTTTCTGACCCGTCTACCCCATGATTACAAGGCAACTACATTACGCAAGTATTCACTACTAACACAACCTCTTTATCATAATGCATTAAGCATGTGCCTCCCTCAGAAACAGGATTATTATGAAGAAGTTGGAGTAAATGTTCAGTGATTCAATGCTGCTCTAGAGAGCTCTGCAATCTGCTCTAGACGTACAATGTTCTGTGTGTAAGTGGATTTTTAGGAACTGAATGATTTCTTTCTTCCCAGAAGGCTGGAAGGCTTTTCTTGAACTATCTCAAGCGTGTGCATGTATACAACCACACACAGAGTAATCCACTGCAGTACAGGACTACCAACAACAGCACACAACCCCAGAGAGATCTCTGCTAGTGCAAAAAATCTGATGCTTTTCCATGACCACAATAAAGGAAAAACATTACACAAGTTGCAATTTCAGTTTATTTGTATCACCTATAGCTGCTATTGCAAATTTCTTGCATTACCATGTCTGATGCCTTGAACGATCCACACACACTTGCACAGGTGTGCAAAATGAGACATTCTACCATTTTAATCCTCCTTCACAGGACAAACACACCTTGAATGACCACATGAATACGTAAATGTGCACCTAGACTCTAGAAATACACAGAAACCACCAAGGCAAATTCTGTGAGCCAATCTCCCTGTGCTAAACACGCCTCTCTGCAACTCTGGCATCTTCTTTGCAACACCTGCTATTCCGGTAGAGCAGCACAGAGAAGCCATGGGGGAGTGACAGTGGGAGTTAAAGAGTCTTCCCTGTATCTTTGGGTTCAACTCTGAAAAGAAGAAAAGCAACCTCTAAGCAAGGTGTGGGTGGGGGTTAACCCTGCAAAAGCATTCCTTATATCCACTGCTTGTAACAAAGTCCAAGGTGAAGAATTTGCCATAAGAAAGTTCAAGGGGTACTGTGTCTTCCAGAGCACCAGCATTACTGCTACATCATAGAACCCACTGTGTTAATCATTATGAGCCTGGAAACTCATGTTGAGAGAGAGGTATGACAGCAACACATGGATATATTCAGTGACATTTAATACAGTCACTTTGATTAATTATTAAATCTCTAAAATGAACTTGGTGCTGGAAATGACATTTCAAAGGGTCCAATATTCCCAATAGCAAATTAACTTTACTCTCAACAGTTGGCATTAGTTGCTTGGAAACAATTATTTTAGACATCTAAACACACTTCACTTAATCCATACACTCCTTAGTCTGGTTTCCCCACACCCCTGCTCAACAGATTTACATATTTTTGGTATTCCCTAAATAGCCTGACATTCAATTTTCAAAAATAGTATCTTTGCAGTCACTGAACCTACACTTAATTTCAGTCAATATGCCCAGCCATTTTCAAAGTCAAAAGCATGAAGATTGCTCAGAAAGACAATTCACATTTTATATCTTTTATATACATATAAATAAATTAACAAGTGTTTCTTGCACAGACAGAATTTTTACTTGGGAACAAATACATGCAGCGGAAAATAAAATATTCAGGCTAGGCAATCAGTACAGGAAAAGGCTGTACAGCAAAACACCAAATACATCTGAAGTGAAAGTTTAATAATTGTGAAGTATTTTTGTTCCCCTTAATTCAACAGGTGTCTGGAAAAAAAAAAATCATACACACTCAACATCTAGCCAGTATTAGTTAACAAGCAAAACCTCACTGCTATGAGCATTTTATGACTGTAAGCAAAGAGTAAATACATCTTACTGACAAGAAGAATTAACTATTTTTTGTTTTCTTCCTCCCTGTTTTCAGAAAGACTTTATTTTTCCTATAAATGCTTTCAATGCTTTGCAGGAAAGTACCAGTTAGGTGAGACCCGATTTGTCCCAAAAAAAGCTAAAACCAGGAGCTGCTGCATCAGCGGTGCCCACCTACGGCAAGGGCTTTCAGGAGCGGTGACGAGGGACAGCCAGGGCTGGGATGCAGCCTTCAGCCTACACTGCATGAGCAATGCCAGGAAGCCCCGCAAGCCCAAGCAACCTGAACAGCGACAGACCAGCTTCACGCCAGCGCTCTGTGAATGTGGGCTTCCAGCAGCGTGTAAAGCCAGGAAAAAACCCAGCAGGTCCCACACAGCCCCTTAAATAGGCAAACAGAGGAGGTGGCTGAGACAAGGAATCTCTGGCCTTCTACTGAATACTGTTCCTGTCTGACACACCAATGCTCTAGACATGATATTTCATTTAAAACATTTGTCAGTCTCGCTTGAGGGTGTACGAGGGCCAGTCAATTAGTTTTTGTAGAAATAAATCTCATTCCCTCAGATTTTTTGAGATTGGTTTCAAATTAAATAAAGTGAGGAAGTGGAAACAAGTCTTCAATACTTTACAATAGCGGTGGTCCCATAGGCTTAGTAAAAACAACTTTTACAACTCAGAAACTGATGCAATATTTTAAGGCAGCTTTAGTCTTAGAATACTTGAAAAACAAGTTGCAGACAGGCTGACATTTTAAAATAATTTTGTAACTCTGCATCTCTGAATGGCTCCTAGAGTTAAAGGTTATCCAAAAGTCACAAACCCTTTTCCTAGAGTAGACTCACAATCTTGAGACTGACACACACTGTTCTGTACAGAAAAAAATACACTGGGGGGGTAGGGAGGGAGCCGATCTAGTTGTTTCCATTTGCATGTTTAATAAAATCCTATTTAGACAAAACTGTTCTTAGCCTTCACAAAGCAATCACCATGTCAAGATAAACTAAAGCTCACATAGAAATCACACATTATTTTGTCTTCAGTGGGACTGTATATGATGTACCCAAGGAGAAGGTGGACTGAGGCCAGACGTGGTGCTAGAGGTATGTCTAGGAAAAAAATATTTTTGCTTGCTATGGAGCAGAGATGAGCATGGACAATATTTAAATGACATATCAAAATACGATTCTCCACTGACACTGCTGAAGCATTGGAACAAGCTGCCCAAGGAAGTGCTTAAATCATCATCCCTGGAAGTTTTTAGAAACCATCAAGATGTGGCCCTTGGGGGCATGGTTTAATGGTGATCTTGGCAGTGTTAGGTTAACAGTTGAACCCAATCATCTTAGAGGTCTTTTCCAACCTTAATGATTCCATGAAGTGGACATGGACACTGTCCTGTCTCTGGCACCTCCTCACCCAGTACTTCTGCTCCCACCTGAAACTAAACTATATAGACTACCAGTAAAGTAAAAAGAAAAGTGACCAAAAAAAAAAGGAGAAAAAAACCCCCACAAATTTTCTCCTACATTTCAATCATTCTTCAAGAAATGACAGGGTAAGATTTACTTCACAATTTATCAGCAATTAGAAAATATTAGTGAAAGAAACTGCTGGTGTCCTCACGTGCCAAGTGCTGTCTATCAGATCCTGAGCAGCATAGAAGTATTGACCCCAGGGCACAGCCAGGCAGCCTGCAAACAAGGCTGGAAGGGAGGCATCCCCAGCACATGCAATACAGAAAAATGTCTTCATGTTGAATAAATATTTACTTCCTTATATCCGATGGCAAAATACAGACCCAAGATAAAATAATTTATAGATAAAAACCCAAATATGTTTGAAGTGGTTTTGAAGATGTTTGAACTCTTGAGGATACAAGAACTTTGCCTGTTAGGGAGATTGCTCATTTTTCCCCCTCCACCATTTGAACAGGCTCACTGAGTAGAAATGCAGGCTTATCTACACTTAAGGAGCAGCATAAGGGGATTTTGCACACGCTACTCTTGCAGTCAGTGCAGGAAAGCAAAAAAGTGATTCAGAAATCATAAGTCATGATTCCTGAAATACACACATATATATATGTGTAGGTATATATATATATATATACACATACATATATACACACACACACACAGAGATACCTGAGTTGAAATATCTAAGTTAGATATCTGATTGAAATTTCAGTATCAAGGGGGTTTTGCCCTAATAGTTGCTTTCCCCAGAGAAGGTCAGAAGGAGTGCCCATGCCTGTTCACCCCTGCCCCATGGACACCAAAAGGACTCTCATACAGCAAGGGTGATCACTCAGTTCTGCATTAGACTTAGAGCTGCAGACACAGAGACCGAAGCTTTCCACCTTTGATCTCCAGCTGCAACCCTAAGTTCCAGACATAGATGTTTTATTCTACAGTGACTGCATCTCAGAAGTTTGCTTTGCTGAAAGTTCTTCAGGTCCTTTTTTTCAGACATCTGAAGAAATAACACTGAGTTGCTCTAAGCAAAGAGATCAGTATAAACACACAGCTTATCTTCTGACATTTCCAATCCTTCATACCTTACCAAAGAACCTCAAGCTGTCACTTACCCACCCCACGTGCATTTCCCACGTGCACATACAGACATGCTTAGCTCCTGTCCAAAAATCAGTCTACAACTACAGCATCCCCACCGGCCTCCCTACCAAAGGGAGCACATATTTGCTTGGATTCTGTAACAGCAATTGGCTTTCATACAGTAAAGTCCAGCAGTCGTATCTTCTATAAAACTCCATATAAACCCATTTTCCACTCAGAGTGAATAAAAATAAATAAAAAATCACTGTACTTGGCAGGCAACTGAACACATTTAATATTTACTACAATACATCTACTTCAGGTTTTGCTCCAGTGAAACAGCATTTTCAGGACAGCATCAAATAAGTCTCACTTTTTGTCTTGCTTTTCCTTCTTTCCCCACCTCCTGCCCTCCAGCAAGCATTATACAGTTTAAAATGTTAATATTATTATAGGTTACGATTTTAAATTCTAAGTGAAGGCTCATGTATAAAAGCTACTGGCAAAAATAACTGGCTTTTCCAAAGAAAAGAAATCAGCAATAAAGTGTATTAATCAATGATTATTGAATTCTGTGCTCCAGGTTAGTAGTTCCTGTCAACACTGGTCCTTCAGAACCAGGTTTTCCTCTTCAGCTTTAATGAACAAGGTTGAAATAATGCACTGAAATGAAATAATGTAGAACTAATCAACTGTTTTTGTTTTTGAAGACTGAGGAATTTCCTTGAGAACCAAAATGAAACAGAACCACCAAGGTTGAAATAATGCACTGAAATGAAATAATGTAGAACTAATCAACTGTTTTTGTTTTTGAAGACTGAGGAATTTCCTTGAGAACCAAAATGAAACAGAACCACCAAGGTTGAAATAATGCACTGAAATGAAATAATGTAGAACTAATCAACTGTTTTTGTTTTTGAAGACTGAGGAATTTCCTTGAGAACCAAAATGAAACAGAACCACCATGCTTACAAATTGTCTTAGAGGAAACAATATAGAGATACCAATCTCTCGGTTAAAAGATGTTTTATCTCCGCCAGAAATAGGTAGAGAGTATAGAAACACAATACAGACAACAAACACTGGGAAGGAACCGTTAGAATTACAATTCTGTTCTACCCACACACACCATTTTCTTTCAGGTTCCCAACTAGAGACTTGTATCGAACCTGTACCAATGGGACTATTCACACTAATGGAGTTACATGCCTGGCATTTGCAGGACCAAGTCGTGGGCTGGCCTACAGCAAGGCACAGCTGAGACAACACAAAACATCAAAAAAACCTCCCACTGTCAGCTCTGCAAATCTGCTTGATAAAAAAAACACCAAGCCGAAAAAGTGCAATTACTGCAAACAGATTTCTGAGAGCTTTGTTTTCCATTCAGCAGCTGTAAACAAACAAATAGATCTCCCCATGCATTTTAAGATGCACAGAAAAACACATTAAAACCCAAGACCAGAACCTCTGACTAAAGCAGCTGAATTTGCAGATACAAAGGCTATTTGAACTTCACCTCCTCTGCTTCTTTCCCAGACAGCTTCCTATTTACATTTTTTTGACCTAGCCTTAGGTTAAGGCATCCCCCAGCAGCCTTGGGTCAAGCCTAAAGGCAGGACACATACATCTTGAGCTCTAGACTACGCTGTCACATTTAACAATATCATCCCCCCTTGATGTGCAGCACACACTAGTCTGTTTAAATAAATAAGTAAGCAGAAAGAGCAGCTGGCAGCCAGAATAGACGTAACTTATGCTTTTTAAAAGTAAACCATGTACTCTAGACCATGAGCAGGCATTTTCCATTTTGCATTAGTAAGACACACACACCTCTGAATTTACACCCTTTCCTGTCTGAATATGACTAGAAAGCCTTCCTTGGCCTGAGGGTTTAAATGACTGCAGATGGGATGAGTCGGCTTTCTCCCCTTTGCAAGTGTTTGACTTTATGACAAAACTGCAAGAAAACTCTTCATTAGACTGCAAATTCAGGAGGTACTGTGCGCCATTAACTTTATTTTTCAAGTACTTTAATGGACTTCAGGATAGTTGAAGAGAAAGGTTCCATGTATCTAATTCAGAAAATACATTAAATATCCACTTTGGACAAAAAAAACAAAAAAACAAATCGGGAAAACAGGGACACTCTATTGCCCAGTGCCCAGCTAAAGAGTTAAAGAACTATATGCATCCGCAGAGAGAAAGAGGGTTGGGGGAGGATTAAAAAAAAAAAAAAGGTGCCACAGTAGTACACAGTGAACTGTATATAATGCCTATATACTATACTATGCCTAGATACTATCACCTAACCCTTCTCTCCATACCATGGTCCTTGTTACTGCATTAGAGTAGACGTCAAAACTGGACAAATTTTCCAGATTCCACAAACTGAATTTAGAAGCCTACAGACAGATAAACCATTCAGTAATCTTCTGGAAAGCACTGACCATTTTCTAACAGTACAATAGTCAAATGAAAAACCAAGGAAAATTTACCTCTTAAACTATTACGGAGTTTTAAATATTGCTTGTTTCTCAGAGTCTTTTTTCAGCTTAATTTAGCAGTGCATTTAAAAAATATAACTTAAGACCAAGAAAGTATTACCAGTAATTTCAAGAACAATTTTAACTATTTAGAGAAGCAGTTAAAATTAACAGAAGCGATGTAAGGGTTTATTAATTACCTTCTGTGCATTACTCAAAATCAACTTAGATTTTTCTTCTTATTTGTACACGTCCCTGTATCAGTTGGTGGCAGTTTACATAAAACTAAGGCATAAAGCTCCTGCTTTATAACAATCCATTAATTAATCATATAAGGCATATTTACCAAGTCATCAAAACTTGAAAAACATTTTATCACAAAATAAGAACTCACTCACCAAAACTACATTTTCCTTACCTGAAAATCCACCGACATTTTACATTTTACTAGTGCATGGAATGCCAACATATTAAAGCTGTGTAAGAATTAATTCCAATCAATTGCTTCCATAGAATTTAAAAAATTTCTTAACTGCAATTTTGTGAGAAAGACAGAAGATTTGAGCATTTTCCATATAATTATCCAATGGAGCAATGTGCTACCTTGGCCTGCTCCTCTACTCACACTGATGTAACCTCCTTAAGAATCATGCCATGAGCAACATTTTTGTAAGAGACTTAAACCAACAGCTAATAAACTTCTTTCACTATCTAAAAGGAAGAAAACAACCTATTGTGAATGGACATGTGGCTGTAAAAAGCTCAATTATCTGTACAAGACAAAGGACCACAAACTCCAGGCTGTAACTAGAACAGCCTTCAACAGTTTTGCTCAGTCTGTGGAAACAATTTGCATGACACAATTTGTCCTATAAAATCCACAGCCTTTCATACTGTTATAAGAGCTTGAGTTCAAAGGAACAGTGAAGGAATAAAAAAGATACCAAAAAGCCCCAAATAAACTAGAAAGGAGCACTACGTTCTACCCACCCAAGAACAAAACACAAACACTGAATTGCTGCACACCAGTCAAGCACCAGTTACAAAACAAAACTGTTCAGTGCATTCTCCATCCCTCGTGTTATGCTGGGGAGTGGCAGCGTTTTAAAGGGATGGTTGTGCTCCCCCAGCAGACAAACCTCTTCCCCTCTGTTCTCCTGTAGCACAGCACTGCGTGCTCCCTGCCTGAAGAAGCCAGCTAAGACACACATGACAATCGGGAGAACAACTGATTGTTTTCAAAACCTACCACATTCATAAATACACTTCTATTTTTGTGAGATGTTTAGTGTAAACCACGAAAAACATAGGTAAATCATAATTAAACTAAGCTTCAGAAGACCTCTTTTTTCCTGCCAGGGTATGGAAGAAGTGAATGCCAACAGATTTAGAAATGCTGGGGATGCCTGTTTAACTCCTCTGCAAATCTGCGAGGCCCAGGTGAAATATGGGTCAGGCTACAGAGGGAGCATTTCAGAGACTACTAAAATGTCTGTCATTGAATTCATGGTGATTTCAGAGTTCCACCATCACGCTGCACTCTAATTACTGATGGACAGCTATAACAATCAGCCTGAACAGCTTTGGTTTCTTCACTTCAGAAGTCATTCTGGTCTCCTTTTAGCAATGAAAGGGAGCATAGCATTTTCATGACAAGCCACGTGACATTCTACCACCACGCAATGGAAAATCCGCATTCCTGCCTTCCAAACTGTAAATGCCACCAGATGTATTTAGATTTACTGACAACTGACCTGAGCACTGCTGCTGCTGCTGGCAGTGCTCTGCCATAGATCCAGGCTCTCTCCCAACTTCCTTCACAAGCATTTTCTCATTTTTCCTGAACTGGGCTGTCAGATGCAACGTCCCTATCAGACAGTGTGGCAAACATCCCTTTTGATTTCTGGGCATTCGGCACTAATACTCAGAAATACAGCTGGCACCGCAGCCTGCAGCTACTGCTGTGACTCATCCCTTGATGACCACACAACTTAACTGGGCTCCTAAAAACGGGGTGCAGGTAGGAGGCCATCAGTGCTTTAAAATATTTCCTACTCCAACCCACAGAAAGCAAGGGCAAAAAGCGTGTATCTCTCTGTATTTAATACATGTTTGCATACCATTCATTTTTAACTGCATTTACTTGTAGTACATTGTGAATACTTTCTTTACTCTTTTAATAGAGATGCTACCAGTTGACAGGATAGTGACAGAGTGAATTTTTAACTGAGGAGTTTTACCCTTCTGGGAGAGGGACAATGTTATCAAAATAAAATAGACCTGAGCAGATACAGAGCTTGTTAAACACACCCAAAGGAAGTATTGGCAAACAGACTTGAAAACGATTTACTGAGTTAATACTTCCCATCATATCTGTGTACTTTTGATTTTACTTTCTTTTTCACATTTTCATTCAAACAGTATTTCCCCCAGAGCTGTCTTAAATCTCTATTTTCTCCTTTCTGCTTTGCAAAGTTTGGCTCTTCCCATGGTCATCTTTCCAAAGACAAGTCACCTCAAGTGTCTCTTAATCTGTTCAAAGTTCCCAGAGACAGCCAAAAAACAAATCTGGTTCCTCCCTCCTCTGTCCCACAGCTGCCCACAGTGTTCCCTCACAGTGTCAGCACAGGGATTGTTACTACAGAATGCACTGAAGTGATACACGTGTCATCAGATCCTACGACCACTCCTCAAAATTTACTTCTGCATTTTATCTTCAAGGAGATTTTTGGTTCATTTAGAGCAACTATTACATCCATAACATGCTGTTATGAAATTTCCATGGCATGCTAAACCCCAAGGAACTGCTGGCTCCATGTTCTCTACTGCATGTATGTGCACACACACACACAAACCATTAAAAAAGCAAACTGTAAGTTCCAGATTTAAGAATCTCTCAACTCGGCCTCTTTTTGCATATGCATTACAACACAATCTTTAATTGCCTGATCTACTTCTTGCATGAGACTTTGTTTCATTTAATACCCAAAAGAAATTATTTTAACTACCTGATAAATTATTTAAGACCTTGCTTTCCCCCTCATTGCTCAAAGCGTAATTCCATACCTTAATTCCCACCCAGAAGTCAAGCCCTTCTCTCTGGACAGATATTCATCTCTCCCCAAGTTCTTCTGTGGTGGTCATCATTGTAGCATTTGCTAGCTTAGCAAACTAATTTATTGCCACAGCACATCTGTGAAGGAGATGGTACCATTAACCCTGTCTCATAGGCAGAGGACCAGCGTACAGGGAGATTATCATCAAAGGTATGTAAGAATTGAAAGGCTGCAGCCTGAGACGCCTTATGGCTGGATTTTCAGACTACTGAGGCTTATGTAATTTTTGTATATACAAACCAAACCTCCCTTGGCTACAGCAACTGGTGCCAGACATCTGCAAATTCATGCTCTCCAGTGAGGAAAAGAAGAGATGAGCCCTGACAGGATTTGGTGCAGCCTCTGCCACACTAGCACTACAGCAAAAGTCATTAAAGAGTCCTTCATTAAGGACTCTTTAATGAGAGGCCAAATGAAGGTCCTAGGGGCACCCTTAGTTTGGCTGCCCTTTAAATATGGACTGTGTGTCCTCAGAATGCTGATTTGTTTATCATTTCCTGGGTTTCAGAAGGAAACAAGAAAACCCTCTGAACAAAATCAGTAGCATTAAGGTGCCTGGGTCATCAGCAGTGTGGTCATCATGGACCCCTGTACCCAGTCAGAGCACAACTCCTGTGTTTTCCTGCTGAAAAACATTAAACAAAATTGCCCAATAATTTCCGTACATACATACATACCACCACATCTACCTTACAGAAATAGTAACCATGGTAAACAGGTGTGTTTATATTCAGGATGATAATTAATGACAGCTCCTATCATGCCCTGCTAACAAAACACGGCAATCATTCAATAAATGTTTATAATCTCATCAGCAGGGGACTTTTATTGTTTCTTTCTTTGTTCCACTAATTGTTTCAAGTTTTCCACTGGAACCAAAGGCTGATAAGAAAACTGACACCTCAGTACTTGCTTCTACCTCTCTCTTTAATCTTAGTTCATAAAACCTGATACTTCATTCACTTCACAATATCCATGGGGAAAAAATAATCACATCACTACATGTTCATGATGTTAACTGACAAAGCCATGATTAAAAACAAGGACTTACACATCATTTCAGGAAATAGGAAGCCCAGATCTCTCTGAATTTCTTTGTCTGAATGTGAACATCATACATTCTAGACAAACTAAAATTTAAAGGGTGTCAAATTTTCTAAAACAGCAAAGTACAACCTTATACCAGTGGCCACTACAAGAAGAGGAAGACCTAGAACAAGTAAATTTCTTGAGCAAGGACAAACAGGATCTTTAGTTGGTCAGTAAAGAATAGGACTGGAAAGTAAATTAAAGTAGCACAGAAACTGTACGCTCGTAATTGCTAGCAGGGAGATGTGTTTCCACTTCATGCAAAGAATTATCTAACTCAGGTCTCATTATTTCAGTGCCTTCAAATAAATAAGCTGTTTTCCCTCAAGTAACTCCAAAGCAATGTTTTACTATCCACGCTCTGTGCTGCCCCAGGAGGCTAAGGGGCACGTGTAGAAGAGCTACAAAGGGTCATTTTAAAAAGCAATCCTATTACTAACAAACTTACAACTGGCCATTGCAACACAGTTCTATGGAAAAAACCAAAATTAGGCTTTTGTGGCCTGTTTTACAAATAATGAAAATGTTTCACCAAAATCAGCACACACCTGCCCAGCAAGAAGAGATGCATTGCTCCAGTCCTGCAGGAACCCCAAAGCCTTGGGTTTAGCCACCACACTAACAGACCTGTCTGGCTGGGTATCACACTACTGCAGCACAAGTAACAACACCCATTTATTATATTTTAATTATATAAACCACATAATGCAGCTAAAGCCACTATTCCAACAGACTAAACATCTACAAACACAAGCCTCATCCCAAGACTTACGTGTTTTAATTAATACAAAACAGAAAAGAAGTAAGAAATAAGATTTTAATATATGCATATTTCTTATGGGCTTAGAAAGCATAAATAATTTCATGGGAGGCTGAAGAGCTGCTGACAGTCTTCTTTTTATTACCTACTCCTAGTAGCTTGCTTGTCTATAAAATGAGGATAGTATGTAATTCTTCTCCTTCACTTGGATGCCACTGGAAAGAACACTTTCACTAGCAACCATGATGAGCAAGATGGTAGATAAATGGGATCATCTCCAAAAAACACACAGACCTCACCAGAAGTCAAATGATTCTCTGCAAGAGGATGGTTGTCGTGAAACGTAAAACTGCACTAAAAAATGCAGTGACCAATTGTTTAAAAAAACCCAACAGTTTTTAAACAATTTTCACACCTATGTGTGTTGAAGAAGATGAAAAAGTAAGAGAAAGAGCACATGGGCAGATCTCTATCTAACAACTGCCTGACTTTTATCCAAAATGGAAAATATTGCAATAGTCACATTGGAAGTCTTAGCAGTGGAAGAAAAGAAAACATCACTTGCTTCCACTTTTGTTTCATTCAGAAATGCCTGAATGGGGATATTGACACTACCTGTCCCAGCAATTTCTTTTATCACTGTGCCTGGCTTGCAAACGGACACGGGATGGTAGCCCTGTGATGACAGAGTCTGTCTGGACATGCGCATCACACTCATGATGAACTGGAGGTGCTGGGGCTATCCAAATCTCAGGAAAAAAGTGGTTTACAGAAAACAGAAATACTCAAGAACTGTAGTCCATTAATGAAAATCTCCAGATTCCAACAACCATAAAACAGTTATTAACACAAACTAAATTAGAAGTTTTAATAATTTTTAAAAAATATTATTTTCATTGTGTTTTCAAAGTCTGCCATATCCTCTGCTCAGGTTACCAAGACTTTTTTTCTTGTAGGCTTCAACAAATACTTTAGTTTCTATGAAAGCTGGGATTTTACTGTACTGACATGACAAGATCTGTGATGGATGATGAACAACCCCCACACACATGCACATTCAGTTAAACTAAAAATTAGCAGCACACAACCATTGTAAAATGAAAAGCAGTTGTCCTGCATTCCTCATCCTCAGGATCAATTAACATCTTTGCAACTTGAGCAAGAGATACTCAATACCCTTGTCACCACATGACTCAAAAAATCATTAACTCTTCTGCAACCCAAATCAAATCTGTGAGATTGCTGCAAAGAAGAACTATTTGTACCAATTTACAAAATGTAGAAAATCTTGACAGCAGTGATGTTGCTACTGACCACAGCACTAGGAAACCACAAGCATGTCACTCCCCTTGGTGTTTTGTCTTATGTATTTAATACAGCTTTAAAACCACCTCAGGAATGAAATGCAAATACATTTATTCCTAACATTTTGGCAGCTATGGTGCAGGATTTTCTGCACCATAACACTTTGCTATGTTGGGGAATAACACCCAAGCGGAGTTTTTCTGCTGACATCATCCCAAGAAGTGTATCATATACACAACATTAATTTTAATAATTCCCAGGTTTCAGTCAACAAAGAGGACATTTTCAATTCTGAGTCATATAAAAAGGTCATAACTAAAATCATGGGACCTTTCAGGTTAGTGGGTGTTTACTAGCAGAATTCCTCAGAACTGCTTTTTGTGATCATTACTTAATATTGTCATTGTACCTGCACAGAAAGTAAAATCTTTATGCCAACAGACTATGTCATAAACCATGAGAAGAACACCGTAAGAAGAAGAACCACCAATGAGAAAAAAAGATCTCTTAAGAGATGGATGACAGACACCAGAAGTAACATAAGACAAAATTTAACAAGATGCATCCACCCTTTAGACCCGCATGTTTCATGAAATCATCTATGAAGTTCCAAAATTAGTTGGAAGAAACCCAAATCCTTCCAAGTATTTTGAAAAATGAAGACTTAGTACTGAAATTAATTTTAGGGTGTGGGACGAAGTTTTTGTTTTGGTCAGAGGTGACCAAATGGGGCTGAGTCCCAAAACCACACTCCCACTCAAGACTAGGCTGAAACTCAAAGATCTTGGCACAACACCCTGACTTCAGCAAGAGGATATATGTCATTTCTGGGAGCATTCCAGGAAGTTCTGCTACACTGCATTCCTGATGGTTTGCAAATAGTCTTTGTAATAATATAAGAGCCTTTTTCATGCAAAGCCTCATTATAAGGAACAGGTTGAATGGCAGCATCATAATGCTGCTCAAGATAAGTATGATGTTTTTTACAGTGTTTTACACAATAAACACCAACTTGTCTGAGTAGGTTGGGTAGCGATTTCACCTCCCATTATGTTCACACTGCAAAGTCTCATTGAAATTAGTATGATGCCTGCACTACCCAAGGTCAATATGAGCTTGTGTACCAAAATTATTCCTTTAGTTTTTCTGGTATTGCATAGCACAGACACTTCAGAAAGACAGGAGAGTTGGTGTGGCATGTCAAAATAAGGTTATCCATTAACCGAACACAAGTGGATGAAATGTCCAAGAAAAAACACATCTGCCTCAGGAGCTGGGCTATCTTTTTTACCCAGGGAGCTTTAGGCAGCATTGCACATTCCCTTCATACAGCTGTGTCCCAGTGCCCCAGCTAATATGGTCTTCCATGGCAAAGCTTCAAAGGAGTAAAGACAGTATACCAAACAATGGGAGTGACAACATCCCAATATCCAGGCATAACTGGGATAAGGACAAACTAAAGTCACTTTTTTCCTGTGCTTCCCAGAGGCCGATTCTGTTTTTAACTTTGTTGTCTTTGTTTGATCTTGCGGTTATTCTAATGCAGTTTCTGCATTTTTTCCATTAATTCTGCCTCCCTGTACAACACTATAAGCCATATTACAAACGGTGGGAGAGAGAGAGAGAAACAAGCTTATAAAGTGATTGTCTCAGACAATCTTCAAATGTACTGGCTAATTGGATACATAACACATAAATGATGATAGAGAAGGGATGCCTACCAACATAGAGAAAGGAAACTAAAACTAAAAAAGCTCCAGCTTCACCCAGTTGAATGAACAATAAGCATTTGATTTCATTAGCTCTGATATTCTAAAAATTGTAACAATAAATACAATCCTTCCTGCAAGCACACATTCTTCTAAGCAATCAACTGCAGAAGAAATGGCTATTAAAAGCTCTGCAGTTTCTCTAAATTTGTACTGCAAACAGTGTAACACCAGACCATAATTAAATTAAATATGAAACATTTCATTGTCCCAGATACATTAAATTCAATTTGAAGAGAGCATTTGTAGTAGCACCAGCAGCATCTTTTCAGATTTTGCACATTGCTTTAAGAAACTACCACATCTATCCAACCAAAACCAAAACACATAAAGCACATTAAAAGACCGGACAAAAGCACTTGAGGAGGAATTGTGCTTGAGATAGTATCTCTATAAAGACTGTATGGCTCAAATCTCCTGTGACTGTTTGGTTTAAGTAACTGTGAGAAGTACCTAACTCCTTGTGCATCCAGCTCCATAGGGCTGTGTGCTATTCTGAGTTCAATTCAATCTGAGTACTTGAACACTGTTGTAAACATTACTTCAAAATCTGACATACATTTCACCCAGTCTGAAATACTTATGACCTCCTCTAGCTCTAGCGTATACTATTAGTTTCTAAGTAGAGTAAAAGGAAAAGCCTATTAGACATTTGGCTCAATCTTAGTGCCATACATCAAGAATTAATAATTTATTAATTGTCATTCAAGAAATTCTTATTACATTTGACAGTTTTTGGAGGAGCTTTGCTTTCTTCTTTAAAGGACCTTCAACAACAACAATCAGCTAGGGAAATATTCTGACATACATCTTAGACATGTTCTTTTGATTTACATATTAAAGCAAGAAAAAGTTACGTGCTTTCACAAACATATAATTTTAAAAATTTTGTATCTGTTAAGCATTGAAAAATTTGAGTTCTTATGTAGTAGATTTTGTGTAGCAGACTTCATGTCGCTATGTTACCAATTATGACTGCATTGCCCCCCAAAAGCAGGTCTTTTTTTTGCAAGAAGTCCCTTTTAACAACATAGATAAATCCTACAGTTTAATATCATCAGCATGATAAATTTTCTTAAAAATGGAAAGCAAACAAAATTGTATCATGAGTAAGCCCAGTAAACAACCAAGCACCCTTCATTAATTGCGTTCTGTAGATAGGTAAGTAGGGCGTACTGGGAGAAAGCCAATAAGAACAACTCTTGTTTCCTTATTTTCTGCAAGATAGCAGTTCTCTGGTGCTGTAAGGCACAACTACATTTATCATTCTATCTTAAAACAAACGTAGTGTTATGATTATTTCAGCAAAGTGGAAATTTAGCAAAAAACATACTGTCAGTCACTCACATAGTACAGAACAACAAAAAAGCGCATCAAACTTCAGCAGCTCAACAAGGCACAGTTTCACTGCGAAGGTCCCATACTAGGGCCAAAACAGCAAAATCAGGCAATTTCTGCTCATGGCTGGTTCTACGGCCACCACCTCGCCCTGACAGTGCTCCACAAGACCCCAGGCAGGGGCTGAGTGTGGCTTCCCTCCTTCCCAGTGGGCATCTCTGGGCACATCCTCTCCTACAGAAGACCACAGTAAACTAGCAGCTCTGAAGCCTGACAGGCACAGCAGACAAACTCCAAGAAGGTTGCAAGGTCCAGCACACAGTTCACACAGGGATTTCTGAGCGGGTGGTTTATTTTGGTTTTGGCAGAGCTGCTGAGTGCCATCACGTGAGTGCCAGCAAAAAAAAACCCCACTTAATTCTCCAGAAGTGGTCCTGGACCTGCAGCGAGGAACCAGCCCACTCAGTTTACTCATTACTGAAAAGACCAGGTCACAGCAGAGGCTCAGTAAACTGACTCTACCTCAATACCAAACATTAATCATCAACTTCAACTTACAAATGAGTGCTCACTGCCTCTGTAGCGCTTTAAAAATATCCTCACAGCCTTCCAAAGGAAATCTACAACGGCTACTGCCACCCTACTTGCTTCTCAACAGAGTGTTTAACAAAAGGTTTCCAGCAGTCAGACTGGATTAACTGCATCTGAAATCTCACCAGGGTCTGCAGACAGACCCTCTTTTACTTTGAGAGCTTCTGTGCCACTTCAGATGCTTTGTATTGTTCATCGGCAGCAGAGCCAGAACGAGCTCTCAAAGGAACTGACTTTTAATACCCACATGAGGCTCAGGTTCTAGCAAGGGAAGAATATTGCTTGCATTTTTGGAGTTTAACCATCTTAAGAACATAACATTTGCCACAGACAAAGTAAAATCAGGTTATGCAAAACACTTACTTCGAAAATGTTCTGAGGCATAATAGTAGACATCCTCATAGCCCTCATGGTAATCCTCCTCTGGCCGGTACTTTTTGCCTTTTCTTCTTCTTGATCTTCTTATCTGCTTGACAAAGCCCAAGAAGCGCTCCATCTCCTTCCTCACTCACAGCCCCAGCCAGCAGCCCCCTTTGCCCTCTGCTTCACAAAGAGCTGTCCCAGCATGAATCTACCGCAGGCACTGGAGCAGAGCTGCAGCTCCCACCAGCCGCTCCGCTACCATTAAACAACCCCTCCCTTATCTCGGCTGTGACTAGGACGCATATTGTTTTCCCTTTTTTTTAAAAAAAGGGACACACACAGAGACACACACTATCAAATCCACTGACTGAAATAATTCAACCTGAAAATAAATAAAGGAAGAAAGCATTGAAGCAAAAGGAGAATTTCAGGATTTCACGCTGTTATTATGCAGCAGAGGACAAAGTTGAAAAGACCTGCTTGCCAGCAAGGGGAAGCCCAGCACGGAGAGCTCCCTATCCTGTGTCTCCATCATTTGAAGAGGGGCTGGGAGGCGGGGATAGATGTTAGTCAATGGACTGAACCATATCTCAAGGCAAAACAGGTTTCCATTTGCCAGTTAAATGCTGCCCTCATATCTACTCAGGCACAGGCTCAGGAGCACATTTGATTTCATTTGTTTTAAGAACAGGAAACACGTCGATCTGTTTCTGGCATCTCATACACTAGATGAATAAATAGCAGAGTGGTTTAATCCGTACACACAGCCCACTCACCGGCAAGTGTGCGCTGAATGTGTTAATTGGAGCAGCAGGGAGAAAGCTCGGCAGCTGTTAAAAAATGACACATATACCCACTGGGCATTAGTGTATTCTAATCACTGCTAGATCTAAAGATTAAAAGGCACTCAGATAGGTCTCCTACAGAGCTGGCCAGGGCATATGGCAATAGGCAAACAAAGGAAGCGACATCACAAACACGCTATGACAATACTCATTTCAAATCCCAGCAGAGTTCAAAAAACTTTAAAATTTAGGTGCGGCAGATTATCCTTTGCTTTGAGAGAAGCAAAACGCCTGAAAAGGCACTGGCTCTCTTCTCTTGCTGTGTGCCTGAAACCCACATGCATTCCCTAAGATAAGGCTGGAATTTCATCCGTGTTTCTGATGAAGTTTCCCTCCCACACAAAACAAAAGCAGTGACTGCTTGAAATGACTGCTTGAATTCTATCATGTCAACATCTGTCAGGGGTTTTTTATGGTAATCGCATTCCTGCAAGCCCAGTGAAGTCTCTAGTCCAGCAGGACTTCTGTCAGCACAAGCCAGGGATCAAGCAGTCACCTCAGTCACCTATGTGCTGAACTTGGTCACTTGTATCCAGGCACCCAAGAGATACCATTTTGCCCTTGGAAGCATAAGGCAGTCAGACAGTCTTCCTGTAAAACAGATTT
This sequence comes from Donacobius atricapilla, assembly GCA_013397315.1. Lineage (NCBI taxonomy): Eukaryota > Metazoa > Chordata > Aves > Passeriformes > Mimidae > Donacobius > Donacobius atricapilla. Next base: position 485,921 of record WBMY01017018.1, read on the forward strand.
TACAGGTTCATCATCTGGAAAAGGAAGAGTATGCAGAGCAGGGATTATTTTCTGGTGATGTAGGACATTCCAGTGAGTAATTTTGCAAAGAGTAAACCCGGGCACTGTTTTCAAAAGCATAAAAGAAGGATTGTAACTTATAAATCCTGTTTCAAAAGAAGTATGCAGAGAGTGATCAATTTTAAGTTGGGATTCTCTTGGTTTGAAACAAGTGAAAATTATAAGTAAAGGTCAGCTAAGACCTGATACCTGAGGATCCTAAAACACACACACACTGTCTGAAAGATGGACCTGGAATTCTTTTGGGCTTGTTCCAGCTTTCCAGGTATTTTAAAACAATATTGTCACAAACCCACACTCATTTTATCCATAAAAGCTCAAAACCCCCTGGATGCTCCTGCCAAGCTCCCCACAGGAATACAGACTCATCCTCCTTGACCTCACCAGCCCTGCTTTCCCGCTGTGAAAATGCAGCCACTGTCGCTAGCTGATGAACACCTCCAGGGCACCACCAGAACTATTTTTAGTGAAACTTCTATAAGGAGGTTGCGTTTCATTACAAGTCTGTTTTTATCACACAGCTTTCAACTTTCAAATGGTAAAGACCGTAGAGAAATATCACAGGCATAATACCAAAATTAAACAAGCCAATAAAACTTCACCTCGGGACTTTAGGAAGGGCTCACCGTATGTTTTGAAGGTTTCAACTCGCATCTCTTCTGCGCTCTGCCACCAAGCAGCAAAAACATTACTGTCACAAAACATGAAAACCAAAGATGCAGCCTTAGAGCAGAGGCAGCATTCTCTCTTTTCAGAGATGGAAATGTTGGTTTGTTGCCCCTGTTGAGGACTCTCCCCAACAGATGTGGAAAAGGTATTTGTAGGTGTCAGAAACAGTCAAGACAGAAGTCTTGCAGCCATCACTGCTCCATGAAGTTAAATTATTAAGTTCAATTAAAAATTACAAAGCTTTTTAAAAAGGCAAAAATGTAGAACTTTCTGGCTTTTAAACTGTCTTCTAAATGAAAGCTGAAAACTGGAATCAAGCAGACACACTTGGCTTTTATGAAGTAAATACAACCTTGTCCAGTGCCTCTGTTGCTCAGCATGCTGCAGCAGAAGCAGCCTCCTCAGTCCTCAGCACACCCCAGGGAGACTTCGGTTCTTTCCATAACAAGACAAATACAACAGATAAGCAGATAAGGGAGCAACCAAATGATCTGAAGTAGCAGCACAAGCTGCAGATGCAGGACATCAACAGCCTGACCACTTTCTAGAGAGAACCGTTGGGCAAATTTTGAGTTTTGAAAAGTACATTATTACCTTGTGCAGTGGACCTCCTCTTCTCTCTCATGTTCATGAGGTGCACCACACAGCTGTATGGCTGCTACAGTAAAGCAGAAAAAATGCACTAAATGGTATTACCGGCCAGTGCTCATGTTAAGAGCTGCCACCTATATTGTATGTAAACTATGAAGGGGTTGCAGGGCAGCACAAGCTCGTGTCAGAAAAGCAGAGGGGGTTCAGGCTCTGCTGCACTTCACTCTATTGCGTCACCTATTACTCTCTACAAAGACCAGGGTCCATCTCCTACACCAAAGATGCAGAAGCAGGCCCACAGTTTCTAACACACAAACGGACAGTCCTGCCAGCAAGTAAATCATACACTCATTTCCTCTTATATGAATGCAAACAGCAGACACATATAATTTCAGAATTTTTACATCTTTTTTAGAAAAACATAGAGCATGCTAAGCTTTTGATTGGATTTTCTCTGACCTAAAATACTGTGGTATTCGGGGCAATTTAAAAAGAAGGAAATACCTTACCTGAGGACATCACTGTTATATATTAATACAAGTCAGAGCATTAAGTGCTTTACTATACTAGTAAGACTTCTGAACAAAACTTTTGTTTCATATGCATTACATACCACTGCTACTGTTTGCTGAAAATACTGGAGACATTCATTAGCTACTCCTCATGCCATACCTGTAAATATTTCATCATAGTCCTACTTTCAAAGGTATACACAGAGAACTCAATTTCATAAACACAGTTAGAAAAAAACCTGAATAGACAGCTTAACTACTGCTTTCCCCATTTTTAGGATTCACCCTTCTGCAGCTTCTTATGAAGAAGAACTCATTTCTTAATGACCATGAACATGGTTTTTGCAGCCTTCTGCTTAAAAAGAAATAAAGAAGCAGAAACTAATAGAGGCATATGGCAGTTTCAGAAAGGCACATTGATTGTACAGGATGAGCAGAGAAAGAAACAAACACCGGCTTTCAAATTTTTAAAATGCAAAACATCAGAGATGACAACGAGTTTCATCCTTAATGACAAAGAGAATTGGATAATTATGCCCAAAGGGCATAAAATAAGATGTTGGTTTATATTTTGAAGCTATCTCTGAACTAGAATTTAGAGAATCAATTTTCTGGTGTTTTAATGCCACAACAGAAAGCTGCAACGTAAATATGTCTGAGGCTCTTTGGCTCATCCTTTCTGCCTACTCCAATCAAAGCAAGCATTCTATTACCATTTCCAGGGGGACTCCATAGAAGAAGCAAGGATTTTCGTGCTGTCTCCAGCATGATTGGCATAACAAAATTTTTGCCGAGTGGCACCAATTAGAAAATATTTGCATACTCCATTCTGATTAAGTAATTTGTTTAAGTTAAGGAGAAGCTCCATCAAACTGGATCAGTCTCAGGTGAGTGATTTACTGGAAAAGACTTCACAGCAAGAATAAAACACACATAAATAAGACAGTCCTTTTCAAAAAGTTGAGCTGAAGCATAAATGCTTTTGCAGCCACGGATAATTTTCTAGATGACAGATGTTAGCATTTAAGCTTTAACTGGCCTTTATACCCTATCCAGTGCAAAGATTAGGTTTCTCATAATGTAAAATATCTGCATTTAACATTTTATTTGCACAAAATTAGCTATACAGTTATCAAGGTAAACTTTCACAAGTGACATACTTATTTTCTATAGCACTTTTCCAGTATTTGGGAAAAGCAGCAGGAAAAATGTCTTGGTATCCAAGGATAAGCCACTAAGGTAGTAAATATTTAACAAGTATTTCTATTTGAGTGGACTTGCAAACATGATGCTTTGAAACCAGAGCCTTTATATGAAGCAAGACTCTCTAATGTGTTGCATCGTAAAAACAGAATGGAATGGGCACAAAATATTAACAGTTTGGGGCAGGTATTTTGCACCCTGTTAATCAGTATGTTTCAGTGTTTAAAAGAATAGTTTAGACAGGTGAACCCTCCTACCCTCCTGTATCTCCCTCTGCTTCTCTGGGCAGCACCTAAAAGTCTTCTGCTGGGGGAAGGAATGCTCCTCACGGGGAGGCAACTACTTAAGGGAGCACACGATGGCAGTTGCAGAGATCTACCTGCAGGTTACTCTTGTGGAAAAAACCCACAGAATTATACACGGACAATACAAAAATTAAGATTAATATAAAACAGGTCTTGGAGGCTGGCTGAATAGAGGAAACCGGTTTTTTCCCACCTCCCTCAAACTCCTAAGCATAAAGGTACAGCAAATCTCAAAGGGAAGAACCAATTGTTTCTCCTCTGGTTCTCCTTCAACTGAGGGATGTCTTTGATAATCTGCTGCCAATGTTTTTCAACTCCAGCAAAAATTAACAAAGGAACTATTCCCCTTGTTTATCTTACAGTATCATCTTGCCTGACTTTCTAGTTTTTCAAGTGATATTTGTTCATATGCGATAATTGCTCATGTCAACGCTGCAATTTTCCACTCTTTGCCCTAAGAATCTTGGTGCAAAATGTGAGCTTTATAATTTGAAAATTATAAAATGCCTGCAATCAACAATCGATTACACTCTGTAAGAACATATGGCCCATCTATGCAGAAGCAGTGCTGTGTACAAAGCCAATACTGTGTGTGAGGAGTAAGTACCTAGCAGCAGCCCATCACCTCCTGAGGTACCACTGCCCCACCCAAAACCTCTCTGTCAAGCCAGATTCTGAACACGAGTTTTGTTCTCTTCCTAAAGACACCTGAAAAGAGCACTAAAGGCATGGGACATACTAAATATCACACTGCCTATCTCTCCCATTTGACAGTTTATATACACACAGGATAACCAGTGCACAATCTCTAGAATGCTGCTGGAGGACAACTGGATAGTGATAAAATACTGCTGATCCACTACTGCTATTTTTAAGATCTGATACTTGTTATACACTGCTAAATTATCAGTTTGCTCTGATTTTAATGCATTACATTCAGTTTCACAAGTCATACATTCTTGTTATTCACTGCTCACATAGAATCATAGACCATTTTTGTCTTCTGCTCCTAAATTAATGCAAGACTTGAGAATTGAGAGTTCAGCTTTTGCATCACCTAGTTGTATATTAAATTAACTGCCAAATATTTTTTCTTTTCCCTCTTTTGTCCTTTTCTTTTTTGCAAGTGAACACACACACATTTTCAATACTTTGAAATAAATAAAATAAAGAACTTGAGTTCTTTATTGCATTTTATCATATATGTTATTTTGTATTAACATCCCCAGTGGTTTTGCTTTTTGCAAAGTTTTCTCACATAAAAGTATGCTCATAAATGTGAATGCCAACACAGGGATGAGGGTAAAATAGAACACAAAGGACAGAGGAAGAGGCTATGTTCATTTAGAGGGAACTGGGGGACTGCTTGAGTGTACAATACAAGAATGCTGCCTCTCATATATGGAGAATGCCGAGAAATCTTTGTGGCGCTGTTTTGAAAGGGTCACTTGTCAAGTTGAATTTCATGCAGAATGTATGCTTCAGGGGAAAAGACACTTTTTTTTCCCCTTCAATTCAGCTAAAGCTGTTTGCATACATTCTATTTTTTTCTCATCTTTCTAGTCTATTTGGTTTTAAGTAAATGACTAATTAGAATATACAAATGTGCATTAACAAATGCTAACTTTACCACCACCAAGGAAATACTGCTCAGGTAAAATTAAGTACAAAAAAACTTGGAATTTCCTTAATGTTTTGTGACACCAATAATCATTCTGCAAGAAAAGCTAAGCAGAGAACTGTTCCAACCACATGTAAAACCCTTCAGGGTTAAAGCAGTAGACTGAAATTTTAAAATACTGAAACTAGAACACAGTTCTTTGGAAAGTCTGAATTAAAGGTGTTTTCATCTTTCTAATAAAAGGTACCAAGTGGCTAGAGGGAACACTACCAAGTTTTTGAATCATGTGTCTGTTTTATGCACAAAGATATCTCAAATCAAATATGAAATACACATGAAAAACTGGTTTAGAATATGGATATGGTTCTTATTCCTCCCTGAGTAAAAAAAATTATATTTCCCTAATTTTCGATTCTTCAACAACTGCACATTTCCACTCTAACAATAATTAAAATGCACATACAGCACTGGAAAGAATGAATAATTAATTTATGAAATTACAGCTGGCCAGAACAAAAATACCTAGCTAATACATTAAATGAAGTTCTTAAAACAAAAGGATCACTATTTTCTTAGGCTGCAGACCTCAGGAGCTATAGCGTGCTATCAAACAGGGTTGCAGAAGGTGGGATTTCACAGTTATTTGACAGTGGAAGACCTCTTTGTGTGAGATTTAAGGTAAGTCACAAGAGAATTAATCACTCAACATCTCTACATGTAAGAGTTCATGTGAGAGACTTTTTGCTATGTTCCCCCTCTTCTCTTACCAATATTTAGTTCTAAAGAGCAGTAAAAAGCTTGTTATGTTTCATTATTGAAAACATCCACCAGTCATATATTTTGTATTTCTCTGATGAAACAATTATTGCAACAAGAAACTTCTCTAATTTGTTTAATAAACTGAAAGAGCAGTTAGAAATAATAAAAGATGGGCAACAGGAAAGAAATCTGTAGGGAAAAATATGAAAAATCTGGAGGCAATTATGAAATTGAAGTAATGGAGAAGCACCTCTGGGAAAAAAACACAGGTATACAGAAAGTTGAGCTGTATCCTGAGCTCCACGTTTTATCACGGTCAAGATGTAGATAAATAGAAAGATTTTATTGCAGGTGAGCTCTGACAAGAAGAAAATTCTACTTAACTGTCAAGAAAAGACTACTACAGAGAAATTCCTCATTATGATCACATGAATTTACAATATAAGACTATGTAAATATATATGCAAATTAAACCATCCATCTGGAGTCCACTGCCCTAGAGGCACAGGCCAACATGATGGCAATGAAGAATCCGCTTGTTCAGATGGATTAAACACTTCTTCTCTCTCAATACCCTCCACATCCTGTTTTAAGTAATTCCTGTTGTCTTTACACAATCTGAAATGCAAAGCATACAAGGTGAAAAGAACAGTAAAAAGACTTGAAACGCAAAAGGGATAACTTCACATGTAACCTCGCAGTAATGAGGCCCAAGTACATGTCCACAGCACTGAAGGATAGAGGTTTCCATCCACCAGCTCTCAATAGCAAGGCCCATTGAACATTATTAGTGTGGTACTTCATCTCTCTCATTTTGGGAAATGGGAGTTGCTAACACCTCTTTATGTATGAGGTTTCCCTTCTCTTCTCATTCCAAGGGCACCGAACAGCTTCTGCCATTCAGTTTGTAGTTTGTTTCCTAGTTCAAGTCCACCTTTTTTCCATCCAGGGGAACAGAAAAAGAAAAAAATAAAAGGAAAAAAAAATAGGGAAAACCTGCTCAAGGCTGCTGCTAAGATGTTAACAAAGGAAATACAGACAAAGCAAATGCACAGACTTCAAAACTGTCTGCTCTGTCCTCCATGAAAACAGCATTCCTGTGTTTGAATGTTAAGAGGCAAACCAAAGGGGAAATGAAAAAGCATCACATCCCGGGCTTCTGAATCTCATTTACTTCTGCTATACAGTTCGACGTTTTCTGCTGTAAATTCACTCTTACAATAACAGCTTTGCCTTATTAAATTGTGGGACTAAATATTATCACTTGTTCAGTGTTGCACTATTTACAGGGTAATAATAGAGACTATAAGAAATAATTTTGATTTTACTCATAAAGACTATGAGATCCTTGACCTCAGCATGCATTTCAGAAGCAACAGAATAATTGAGGTTTCTTCTCTTTGAAAGCTGATAGCTCCCAAATGAAAGGTTATGTGGAATTTACATTCTGTGACACTCAGCAGAGACAAAATAGCCTGATTTTTCAAACTTCTTTTTAGTGATGCTTTGTACACGAGTATTTACTTCATGCCTCTCCCCGTGGCACTCCTCATCAATGGTAAATAGAAAGGCTTTTCAAGCTGTTTTCAAGAAGTCATGCCTAACACATCCACTTTACAACATTTACTAACAATCATTTTCATCCTCACACTCTGCCCTGTGCTCTTCAGTAAGATCCATACCTTCAGGTATTGCTTCTGTCTTGATATATAGGTTATAATGCAGGAATTTACAATTCCTGGAGGTTTTGTGCTGTATGATGTATTTGGTCACACAAGTAAAAATCATGTGCATATCAAGAAATACATAGCACTCCTCTTTGTTAATTATTAGTCACAGAAAATGAACATACTGCTCAAAGAGCAAATTCCTTATTTCCTGACACATACGTGAAGTGGCAGAGCTTGTAATTAATCACCCCAAGATTCAAGAGACCAGATACTCAGAGACAGCAGTTTTCAACAACAGAAACAAAATTATAAAAGAAAATACTAAGGAAATTTTACACCAGACCAGTTAAATAATTATCAGTTAGTGGGCAAAACTGACACAGCAGAAACTTCACTACCCAAAGAATTTTGTAACTATTGTAGATATCCCAAGAAACCTCTTCGCTCTTTTAGATGCTCAGAATACATCTATAGTTCTAAAAGATGCAAATTCAGATAGCATATGTATTTTACAAACTGACTTGTAATTATTGATATTTGGATTACCCAACCATTAACATTTTGCTTAGACACACTAAAGCAATTCTGAAGACACACTCATGCATTCTCCCCGGTTTTATACCATTTTGTGCAGAATATCACATCGTATTGACTGACAATTAAGATTCTTTAATAAACTATTCTGCAATTCTTCTTTCTCCTTTAAAAACAACCCCCTTACATCTGCGTTCAATCCTTTAAAAAAAGGTGTCTCGGGTATTTACAATTGACCATCCTAATCTCTACTCTTGGAGTTGTCTTTCCTTCAAATTACTTCATGCACGACTTATTCAGGTGTAGATGACAATTTTTGTACTGCTATAGGGTGTCAGTCTAGAAATCTTTTAAAGAGTTTAACCTCACTCACTGTCCCACTGAGTTGAACATGATGCCTGGTGGTAGCAAGGACTATGATAATGAGCAGCTGCTGCCTCAGATGCTCTCAGCTGTGCTGGCATTGCCACAACCTAACTTCAGATGCAGTTGTGCCACAAGTTTTGTTTTGCTTAAGAAATACATCCAAAAAAATTAATGTCACACTTACTTAAAGAAGAAAAGTTTACGAAGTGAACTTTTCTGCTGGGCCTAAAGATCACATCCTGGAAGCCAAGAGTGATAGCTTGACATTTCATTTTCCAAGAAGTCTAAATAACCACAATAAATTTACAAATGTAGACATGCTGCACTGTTAAATTTCATTTCACGCTTAGTAAGCAAACATTATCAAACTGTAAGTACTGTCATCCTCTGTCTTTTTAGTTAGAAATCTTGCAGCCAATAAAGGTGTGACCTTGAAATATTCCACAGATGGATGAAGTCACTTAATTTGCTAGTCCTTTGTCACACATTTTGCAGAATTGCAAAGTTAGGTCACATCTACTCCATTTTCATTTTACAATAACTTTACAAACTGCATTATCATTAAGAGTCACTAAAAGTGCATTAATGAACTGAACTGTCTGAACTGTCATGAAAAATTCAGTTTTGAAATTAAAAACGCTGAGACAATGCAGAAGTTATTTTTTTATATATGTAATACTCCTATAATTATTTTTACTTCCAAAACATAAAAAGTAAACCTATATGCTATTTTTCTGATACATTGTCCAAACCGAAAGTCTTCTGTTTATGAAGCCAGTGAAAATATATGGCCTTGTGTGAAAGGATGATGAAATGTTACAGAACACAGGTGTAAATTCTCAGGATTTTGCATGTGCGCTGAATCTACTCTGATGTTTATTTTAATGGGAAAACTAAAGGAAAAATTCCAGTGCTGTTTTCTCAAGGGAGAGCTATTGTTTTCTGATACTCCTACTGCATTTGATATACTACACCAGAGTCACTATACCAAACAACCAAACATATACGATATACCTTTTTTAATGATTTCGTTACCTAAAAAAATCCTGTGTAAGACATAATGATTCATTACCACTTCAGATCTTATTGAATACATCAAATCAGATTTTTTTTCAGTCTAATTACCAAATAAGATTAACTGAGTAAGAATTGCAAAACTCTGAAAAGGACTTAAAATCTCTAATGAGTTGTAAACTACTGTAAATAAAGAAGTTGAAAAATAAGCATTTTGCATCTTTATAAAGATAAAAGAAAATAAAAAGCAAACAGAGGTTAACTTGAAGTACTGCTCGGTTGCTTCTAAGTATGTTCTATTTTTTTTATCTCAAACGATTCTCTTCTGAAAGATCCACCATCTCCACCCCACCAACACATATCCCAATAACTGACTTCCCACAGGGATGAAACTACTTTGAAATCAGAAGGACTCTGCAAAGAATAAAATAAGGTTCCACACCACCATGTCTGGAAAAAGACATAGCCTCCATCTAAATTGTACATGATTTGGTTTTGGATTTAAAAGGCAAAATATCTCGACCAGATTCCCTCTTGGCCACTTATGTTTTTGTTGTTTTTTTTTTTTTTTTAACTTTTAACGACACCTTCTCTGAATACTGGCCTCTACTGAGGCCAGTGGGCAAAACTTCCACTGTCTGAAGTCGATGCCCTATCCCTGCAAATGTTCAAGGTTGGATGAGGCTCTGAGAAACCTTATGTAGGGGATGGCATTCCTGCCCATACCGGGGGCGTTGGAACTAGATAATCTTTATGAGCCCTTCCAACCCAAACCATTCAGTGATTTTATGACTTAGAAGGAGGGATTTTTGTCAGATTCTGATTTCAAGCTTTAGTGGTTACCTTACCAGAAGGAAATGGTAGCATGAAGGGGCAGGTGGCGAATGACTATCCTCTGCAGCTTGATGACATCCTTGATGTCATCATTGGTTACTCATGAGTCCAAAAGCTAAGACCTGGATGGTGTCTGCGAAACCAAAGCCTGCAAGAGTTGGAGGAAAGAAATCCAACTTGCACACCTGGCTTTAGGACATATCAGTCCTTTTACACAATGTATTTACACACAGAACTGATGCCTGCTACAGTGCGCCCCCCCCTTTTTTTTTTTTTTAATGAACATAGGAATGGAAGAATTTCTGTCACTGATTTTGGAAAAAGTCTAATTGTCTCGTTTAGGAAAACTATTCTATACTCCTTGAAAGTGTGTACACCAGTTGGGTTAAAACCAAGTACATACTAATGGCAACACATGATTGATTTATGAATATTTATGTCCTTTATTATACCTAGTGTATTCATTTACCTCTTGGGGGAAAGATAAAAAATTATGAATCACATTTGAACTCATCAAGCAAGGGTTTAAATTCAATTTAATGAGACGGGTTCTATCTGCCAATCCAGTCAATCTTCCCAGAATCCTCTCTGATGCTACTTCCAAGAGGTGAAAGGGAAGACATGACACTGAATATTAGGTTGGCAGCATTGTTTCTGAAAACTTAATTATTGAAGGCATTGTGTACCTATTAATATATCATATGCTGCTTTAAAACTAGTTGGACTAAAGCAAATGAGAATTGCAACTTGTAGTTCAAGTACAAGTTTAAAGCAGACAAGATTTAAGACACAATCTTGAAAATATAATTTAAAGACATTCTTCAGGTCAAAAAACAAAATGTAAATAAAATCAGACCCTTCCTCACTAACTCTTTGAATTTACCCTTCTCTTTATTTTTCCCCCTTCTATGTACAATATTTTCAAGTCCTATATTGGCAATATTGTTCAGCTGATCAAGTTGAGAATCTTTTGATCTTTGTGCAATGAGAAGTTAACCTAGGGAGTGGGCTAACGTTCCCAAAAATTCCTATTTCAAAACAGAGTGAGGAGAAAAACACAAGAAAACCAAAATTTTCCAACCAACAAGCTCGGTTACAAAATACAAGGTGAAAAAACATTCCATATTTCTGTGAGACATCAGCTCATGACTGAGGTCATAGGACAGCGCTTTCACTTTGGGTAGAGCACTGCTGACTTTGAGCCAACCACTTCCAAGACGACCTCACTGCTGCCTTTCAGGATTAAAGGGGGCCCATAAGAGAGATGCAGACAGACTTTTTAACAGAGGCTGTTGCAATAGGACAACAAGCAATGGTTTTAAACTAAAAGAGGGTTGCTTTAGATTAGATATTTGGAAGAAGTTTTTTGCAATGCTCGTGGTGAAGCATCAGCACAGGTTGCCCAAAGAGGTGGTGGATGCCCCATCCCTGGAAATGTTAAAGGTCCACTGGAAAGGGCTCTGAAAAATGTTATCTAGTTGAAAATGTTCCCGCCCATGGTGGAGATGGGGGCAGGGTGGACTAGATGGCCTTCAAGTTTCCTTTCAACCCTAATTATTCTATGATCACAGTGACTCAAAGAATTACAAAGGGTACCAGCACATTGAAACAATGAAATAATGCACATGGGTTAATCACTGACTCATCCCACCAACATCTTTCCATTTCTCACTCATCCATACTCTTTTGCCCCTGGAATGGCAGTCTGAGCTCAAAGGGCCAAATACCACAAACTCCAGGAGCTACACATGAACTGACAATTACTTAGCAAATGAAAACATTTTTAAGGATTTTTTTATACTCTCAGCAAGTTAGTAGATAGCGAATGTGCCAGCAGATAAAGGCACAGTACTTGAAACAGTAGCAAACTAGCAGCATGGAGTTACAGGGGGTTGTTTAGAAATGGCATTATGCTAATGTCTGTGTACATTTGCTTAAAAATTTATGCCAAACAATGTTTAAATTATGCAAATAGCCTGACCGCAAGTGAAGAAATGCAATATTCAAGCCACGTGAAGACCTTCTTTCAAACTCATGTGTATTTATTTTTAACGGGGACATCAAGATCCATTAAGCACAAAGAGAATTAATTTCTTCTTCCCAGTCACAATTATGGTCAATATGAGTCAGACTCTTCCAGTAGTTTCAAAGTGGATTTGAAATAAAGGATCCATCATCTGTGACTATTTAAAGAGCCCACGACACTTTCATGTACTGGACAAAATCTCAACAACTGCTGGAAATACCACTACATTTGCATGAGGTAGATTCTCCTCAGTGTTGCAACTGGAGATGTGGTAGCTGGGCTTGTTCTAATTCTAGAGTCTCAAAGCTACTAGTTGTCATCTTTGAGAACTCATAGAGAAACAAGACAAGAAAAGGTCAACTTTAGTCTTAAAGCAGATGTAGGGAGGGAGAGGAAGATCTTTACATGATTTGTATTAAACTTTCATCCAAGAAAGTACTGAGGTTAAAAAATTAAACAGAACATTTAAACAATAAATCAACAAACAATGCCTCGGAAAAAACCAAACAGCCAACCTGGAACTCTCATGATTAAATAATGTCAAATTAGCAGCAAGACAGCAAACCATGTAGCAGAGTACAACAGATGTCATATGTGGGAACTAAAGATTCTCACAAGTATGCAATATATGTCACTCTCTTAAAGAAAGTTGGCCTGTGTCAGGTTGAATGCAAAACTGACTGGAAAGCTATACTGAATCCAAACAGGAAAAAAATAATTTGGAAGATGTGGATCCACTGCTACTCAGTATTTTACTTTCTATACATTATGCATATGCAATCCTTTATATGCAATTTCCACTTTTATCTATCTAGGTCACGAATAAATCCCAAGACATCACCAATCTTAGACCAAATGCAAGCACTCTGGATGAGTAGATTAGAATAGAAAATAAACAGATTGAAGTAATCATCTGAAAGAAACAAGATGTCGTTCAAAAAGGAGAAATGCAAGATATTCCAATAAGCAGGAATATGCAACTATATAACCTGGGGATGAAGAACGAGTGATTAGGTAGGTATTACCCTGAAAAGCATCTGGTTACCACAATCATTCAGTAGTTAAACCGAGCCCCACAACACCCACTATGGTAAACTACTCAATCATACATATATATTTAATAGCATTATAGCACACAGAGTTATTTCTTTGCTCTTGTACACTGGTAAGGTCTGAACTGGACGTTTCTGCCCACATTTAATATCTCAGAGATTTGTTTTGTTGTTTTTTTTTTTAAAGTGTGCACGGATTAAAGATCTGTAAAATTTAATCAGAATAAGAAATAAAAGGGAAGCAGAGAGGACTGAAGTGGAAACAGAATACACAGAAACATCAAAGACCACGAAAAAGAAAGAAAATTTATTTCCCATTTTCTACAGAGATGTCTGGAAGATTTGGGTGGAACATAAAATAAAACATTCAGCAGACAATGGTACTGGGATGATCTGACAGAAACCGCAAGAAATTCAACTAAAGCAAATGCCAAGACCTTCAGCACAGGCACCAACTGGAAAGAAAAGCAGCTCTACTGAAAAGGACTGGGGGGTCGCTGCTGACAACACATTGCACATCAGCCTGCAGTGTATCCTTGTAGAAACGAAGACCAACTCCACACTGGGCTGAATCAGTAACAGCACAGACAGCAGGTAAAGTGGTGCGGTCCTTCACCACAATTCAGCACTTTGTCTCATCTGGAGCACTCCAGGATAGAGACATTTCAAAGCCAGCCCAGTGGAGGGCCATGCAGTGTGTGGAAAGAGGCTAAGGGGCTTCAGTCTGTTTAGTTTCTAACTTTTAGAAAAAAAGATGAAGGGAATTCCAAGTGCTGTTTTTAAAATTCTGGAGAAGAGTGAGCCAGGCTCTTCTCAGAGATTCATGGTGGAAGGACAAAAGACAACAGACCTAAGTTACAGAAAGTGAAACTCAAAATTATTCTAATTAGATAGAAGGGAGGGAAAAAATCATGGAGACGTGGTAAAACTTTAGAGCATGTTTCTCCAAGAACATTTACCATCTTTAAAGTTATTCAAAATTCAGCTGAATAGGGGCCTTAAGCAACTTGACCCAGCTTCAAAGGTGGCCCTGCCTTGAACAGCAGGCTGGACCAGGCAACCTCCAGAAGTACCTTCCTACCTAAATTTTATAATTCTTTTACAGTGTGTGTGAAGAATGACAAAGATAGTGCCTTGGGCTAGGAGACCAACTGTACAATCTCCAGAGGTTCATTCCAGCTATTTTTTCCTGCAGTCCTGAAGACTGAAAGGCAGTAATAAATATTCAGACAGAACACGAGTTTTCTCCCTTTTGTGTGACCAGTGCTTCATTCATTTTAGCTAATGGATTATAAATATAAACAAATATTATATATTACATACTTAGAAATTTGATAGTAATAACATTCAGAAAATAATCTTAGATACTAAGCTGCATGGAAAACAAGGCAAAAAACTACAGGAGAGAATGTTACAATAGGCAGCATATAAAATAACATTTTCAAATACTTCTTTATCCCATCTGCAATTCCCAGAGAGGCTCTCAGGCACTTTGCTGACAGCCAAACCTGGAACCTTCTCTGAGTGCTGGGCTGACAATCTGTAGTGAGAGAGGAATACATGGTGCACAATCACTTTAAAAAGCTCTCTTTAAGTTTCAAGGCCTTTAAGGCACAAAAGACAAAGGGGGACTGGTTATATCAAATAGGGAATTTACCTGGATAATCAAAAAATACTCAAGGCAAGAACAAAGATCCCTCAGCTGACCACCTATAAGCTTTCTAAAACTAGTTTTACACTGGAAGGTGATCACACAACCCTATTTTCCATATCTCACAGAGTTTAGAGAGCAGTGATGATGTATGCAGTCCATTGAGGAGAACCAAACCTTAAGCTGATACCTTCTGACAAAGAACTAAAGATATTATAAAATAAAAATGCTGTAATTTTCTCTCTCAAACCTGGATATAATTTTGAATGTACAAATGCAGAATAAAAATGCTTTATTAAAAACTTTACACCAACACAAATTTCCTTTAAGGTGCAGACATAATGCTTCGTCCTCACTATAAAAAAAAGCTGTTGCTAAATGAAAGAGCTTGGTTGGAACTGCTTACATTAATCCACTAGTGGCAGGAGAGACCACAGTAATAGCAATTACTTAATGTGACTGATTTTGTTAGCTTGAAAAAATAAATACTGCTTGCATTATCAAGATATATAGTTTTTGACATATTTTGTGTAAAGAAAAAACATGACTACCACATGAAATACTGGCCAGCAGACTATTTTTCGTAACTCTTTTAAAAGGCAGTATTTCCCTTCCTCCAATTAAAGCTGTAAGTCTTTCAACATTATAGTTCAAAGAATAGTCCAGACAGGTCCCAAACTCTGTGAAGGAAGTTCTTTAGATGCATCTCACAGACTGGTAAAAAAAAAAAAAATTTTCATATAGGCAGAAAACAATAGAATGCTTACCTTCTGAGAAGCCTGAAATTTTGACCTGCATATAAACATCTATTTTTATAACTATATAAACATATTTCCTTTTAGAGTAATTCTTAGTATTTTTGGTGACTTAGCTACATAAAGTATGCATATACACATATCACCCACAGAGAATAAAGACAGATCTTTACACTTGAAAGTGTGTAAGTGTAACATGAAATAAATTAACAATTCTGCTACAATTAAAGTTAACCATGTATGCCTTTATCTTCCAGAACCTATACACATATATGTAAAGACATGCACACACAGATGTTTTACTGAAATATGAAATTTAGATTTTAAAACCTTAGGATTTAGTAAGATTTTCATAGCTACATACTTATCTTATGAGATTAGCTCTTCTTACTTCTACCATGGTAAAAAATCTGAGATTGTAAAACATGCTGTTACCCAGGAAACAAGAAAAAAATGCATGTGCAATAGGAATAAAAATTCAAAAACCGTGGATGAAACTATATATACTAGAAGTGAGTCATTTTTTCCTCACTTCCCTATATCCAAGCTAAAGATTTCATCATTACTATAATCAATGTATGCATGACCTCATTAATAATTTAATGGCAGGAAAAAAAAAAAGAAGGGTTAACCCTCCTAAAAAACAAGAAAATTCGAACAACAGAATTTATAATATTGTACTCTGTACTTTTTCAGTAATCATTGCTGGAAGCTTTATCCTTCAAAACTAACCGGCATCCTGTTAGAAAAAAATTAAACTAATGGTACAAGAGAACAATGCAGCTCTCAGGAGTTCACAGAAAATTACATTATTCCCAACATGCCAAACTGAAAAATGTGCCAAGATGTTTGACAGAGGCTCTCTCCAGTACAAATGGTCACCTACAAGAAAAGAAATTTCTGCTTCAACTTAAAAGGGCAACTTGCTGTTTGCAGGTGCAAAGTTCCTGAGGTAGCATTTTTATGGTACTGACTATCTTCTGGGAAAAGCAGAAATTGTCACAACATTTTATGCACTATCTGAACATGACATTTAAGTATTGACAGAAAGAGGCACACAGTCAGACAGCAGTCTTTGTCAATAAAGATACTTCTCGTGTAAATGCTGTTTGATTGGGTGGAGAGCTTTTGAAGATTGCATATACTTAAAAATTTGTGCATTTGACGAAAGTAAAAACTCCTTTTTTACACTCTAATCAAACTAGTTTGCTTACCAGCTTGTTGCAAATGGGTAATACCAATGACTTGCTTAATTTTTGAAGTATATTCCTTAGCAAACAAGAAACTCAAGGTAATTGCTGCTGGAAAAATTGGTGTAATCTGATCCTATAAAATACTGTATTTAAGAGACATGCTAGAGAGGATCCTGATTCACCGACTTAGGAAAGGCATTAGTTTAATACCAATTCTCTTCTGAACACTGCATTTAACACACTTCAATTATATATCTTTGTTAATTTATGAGTTTTCATGCTAAACTTGTTACTAGACCAGAAGAGGTATAAAAACAGTAGTTGGATTAAATATAGAGCTGTAAAACTTTAGTAGATTACTTAGAGCTAGAAAATTTCAAGAAGCTGCACAGACTACTAACAAGACATTCTAAGGGTAAAACCAGAAGTGTCACCAGGCAGAAGTGTTTCTGGCAAGCGCTGCATTGCAGAGGTAAGAAACACATCAGAGGGTTTGTTGTTCTCATTTCTCAAAAATAATAATCTAGATCCATCCGCATTTTATATTCCACAGTGTTAGTCTAACAACTTCAAACACTTGCAAGTTCAAAATCACTGAAAGGTATATTTTAAACAGCCCAGAACATGTTGAATTCTTTAGCGTGGAAAATAATAAAAGGCCCTGAAAAAAACATCAAAATAAATGCCTAGCCATTTGGTGTATTCAAAAGGCAAGAAAACATTAGAAGTTACCCAAGAGGCTAGAAAAAATAAAGCACTGAAAGTAACCCTATTAATTACAAACACACTCAAACATAAACAGGAAAATGTGTTTTGGTCAAGTTTGGAAAAATTATTTGAATTATTCACAGTCTCCAGCTGTCATTCTAATCACCATTCCAGTAATTTCATGTAACTTTTCATATATGAAATCCCTCTGTGCTGCTTAGTGCTGTTTATCCCACTCGTCCTTTGCTTGACTTACAGACAAGTTCTCCTGCACTCTTGCCTTTTTTTCTTTCTCCTTTCTCCTCTTTGTCTTTTATCCTCCAAAACTCTTTCTTCCCTTCCAAAATCAGATTTAATCCTGTAGTTGCCCATACTGTTTTCAATAGCTACCTTTCTTTCCCATGGAGAGGTTAAATATCCAAGCAGAAACCTGCAGGAATGCTGAACATCTTATTTTGCTTCTACAGAGCAAAGAAGACAAAGGTTCTTTCAGACAAATGGTGTTGCAGCAACCTCCTTCAGCACCTGTTCCTCCCACCTGCTCCCCTTGCACTCACAACTCTCCCTCTTTTCTATTGTGTCATTGACTCCCTATACTCTCCACTGCCTCTGAATTCTGCTTTCTATGTCTCATGAGTGCGTTTTCCTCTAACCCCAACACTCAGATTTTAAAATACACACACACACACACGTCTGTGTACTGACATATAACTTTCTAACAAGAAAAAAATCTCTTCCTTTCCTCATTACTTCAATTTTATTCTTGCATGTATTTTTTTCCTCAAGAAGACTCATGGTAAATCATACACAAGAAGCATCAACTAAGTTTCCTTCTCTTATAAGCTAGTTAAATTTACACAGCCCAATTCTAATACCTCTGCAAATATTCCAGATATTGCAACAACTGTGACCATTAAGAGAACATTGCTTCTGAAATAGTAATTTTCTATTTTCTATTTTTTTCTGAAACAGCTGCTTGGATCCCAAGAAAACTGCATCTTTGGCTCAAAGTCTTCTGATGCCTTTCATGACACAGAGTGACAGACAGCTGTGCTTTTATTTTCAAGTTAAAGGTTAGGCATGCTAATAAAAACCCAGCAGGAACTGGGAGGTGCTGCTGAGCACCCCATCTCTCTTTGGCACAAGACAGCAGCTCCCGACTCCTGCTGAACCAAGCCTCCTGACTCCAGAGATGCTCCTGCCAGTGTCAAGTTCAGGGCAGGCAGCCCCAGCTCTCCCTCTCCCCACACAGGCTCTACAGCTCCTGTCCCACCACCTCTACACCGCTCCTTTTGCTGACCTGGGAGAGCTGTCCAGGACATCAAGCCATGAACCAAGTCAGGGGGCAGATCTAAGTTAAAAATAAGCTTTCCTAGGAGGGTCTAGCACCCACTCTATAGGCAGCTGTCTGCTTTTCACGTGTTTCTTATAGAAATTCCAAAATGATGGCACAGCTGTAGCTTTAATGTGGCCATCTGCCACTTGAAAAGACATTCTCTGTCATTAGACTGTACTTATTTTGGAAGGAACATTGAAACCTACAATATTAAATTGATTTTCTCTTCTTTTTCTCTGTTGCTGCTGCAGCTGACATGTGTGAGTCAACCTACTCTTTGTAAGAAGGGTCCATTTCCACATCCTCTTGAGCAGACTTTTTCTTCCTAAAGCTCCATCAAGGCTGCCCAATGCAGATCTCTCAAGTCATTTTCACTGCTGTCTTTGAAGCAGATTAATTTTCTTTTCTTCCCCAACTTCTGCTCTGTAAGAACAGCTTCAGGTAAAACCAGGAAGACATTCACATGAATGAAAAAAGCACCATCACAAGCAATGCTCATCACAATGAGCAAACAGGGCAGGCTCCACCGCCTGTGCTGAGCTACACCACGAGCAGCAGGGCAGCACTGGTCTGTGTTCAGACACATCTCGGAGAAACAGAGGAGTGCTTTTTTCCAACTCAAGGTATTGCTGAGACAGGTACTTGGAAGGTTTTTTAATTATTTGGCTTTGACCGGGATCTGAATGATGAGCACCTAAAGCAAATCTGAAGTTGGAGTCTCTATCAACGAGCCTCCCTCCTTCCTGTTTACATTCTGGTCCTGTTTTTCATGTCTGATACCTGTCAGGAGAAGATTTCCAGGCCCTGCTATCTCAGGAAAAGCACAGCGACGGTCTGTTGGGCTGTTACTGGACCTGGTAATCAGCTACAGGACTTTCTAGAGGATGGAGACACTGAGAAGCTGGAGACTAGCAGACCTGTGATGACACTGCCTACATGAAATATAGGGCTGTGCTGCTGGCACTGGGAAAAAAAAAAAAATCTGTACTTCCATCTTGCAGAGATTTTTCCTGCGCTTTCAGCTTTCCATTGAACACCCTCCCTTGACATGACCTCTCTAACAGTACAGCACATGAGGCAAAGTGAACACAAGCAGAGGTCAGTGAAGGACCTTATTTCTTTCATCTTAAAACTGTCAGATAAAAACCATATCCTGTGAGCAAAAAAAGTGACAAAACAGTCTAAATAAATATCAACCAAGTAAATATGAGATTTTTTTCTATTACAAATTTGAATATTTTATGCATCACTAAAGAAAATATTCCAACTTTTTTAAAAAGATCTTAAAATTGCAGTATGAGAGGTTCGAGTTTCAGAGTGAGGTTGTTGGGTATGTACTCCCAAAGACAGAGAGCTCCCTTACAGAGAGTCAAGGTCCTGCAACCACTTCTTCAAGAAGCAACAGTAACAACGAGAAACACTAACCCATGGCTTGATCAGGACTGGAAAACAAAGTTTTCCTCACTCACAGAAATTTAAAGTAAGGTGTGAATAAAGCTAAAAATACCATTTGAGCAGAGCAACAATATCAGAGAAACTGCAACATGAATTCATGAAACAGCTTCAGTGTCTGCCTTGGAGACACTTGCTCACTTGCCAAGTCTGTCAGAAAGAATTAACTTGTCAGCAAAAAAACGGGTATAGTATATGAAAAAATAGTTGTTTGAAAGTTATACTGCAGTTTTTCATCCTTCTACAGACTATTTCAAGCTTCCAGGCATGATTTGCTGTTTTTCATCTTGTTAACGGTAATGCTATCACATGGGCACATCCATCCTGTCCTCGATGCTTGATGCTTATGTAACAACACCCCAAAAGAGAAGAGATTAAAAAAAGGAATACTTTGCAACTTTCTTGATGGGAACAAGAACAGGAAAAGGAGTATATTAAAAGCATCCTGAATTTTGGGATAGAAGTTTCAGGTTAAGGATAAGGGATATTCTGTTAAGAATAAAGAAATTTGTCTGAAGGAAAAGCTAAAGAAGCAATGACCTCAACAACAGAATTCTGGTCCAGGTTTCAGAACCAGGGGCCATCACGATTGTTCCCCAGCCAGCAAGGCCATATACAACCTCAGGTGTTGATTATGAGCTATTTGATTATGAGCTATTCAGGATTGATTTAGGAAAAAGAATGTACAGAGGCAAAATGCTCTACTAGGTTAAATGTTTGGATTTGATTTGCACTGAAAGAATTGGCTGATGGAGTTATTTAGATAGCTTTTCAATCAGCATGTGAGCAGCATCCTGTGTACCAGGACTGGATAGAAGAGATTGACACCATACACTTGCAGATACAAATAACCACAGAGAAGCGCCAATTTTGACTCTTCTGACCTCAAAAAAGGGCATTGATGAAGAAAACAGGAGCATATGACCCACTGCAGAAATGCCTTCAGCTATTAAACTAACTTGCAAAAGTATATTAAACTGCAATGCAAAGGAGACAGAAAGTTCATCCTCAGAAGTCATATAGTCATCTTACCAATTAAGATGCAAATCAATCAGAAATTACATAAAATAGGTTTACATGCAGCTTCCAGTGGGAAAGGCTCATCAAGCTGGCCCAAGCTAAAGCCCTGTACTGTGAAGTGCAGCATGTGTACCAACAGAAAGAGGAACATGCAAACCCACATTAGTTATCCACTGTTTGAAGCATTTTCTGCTGCATAGAAGGAATTTCACACATCGGTACCTCCATAAACATCAGTATAATGGATCAAGCAGAAAACACTGAGCAATGAAACTTTTAGATTTTTTTTCCTTTCAGACTATTAATTATGCACTGAAGAAGGAAAGCAGCCTTATAAATCTCATCACAATTGTCAGGAAAATAAAGCCATGGCAACATGAGAGCATTTACTCATGTGGGGCTCCTGCAGAACTGCTGCTCACAGAGGACAGGTCTTCTCACAGGTCTCACAGACAGCAAGCCCACTTCAGGTAGTGAAGGGGCCAACACAGTCCTGCTCCAATTCCACCATCTGCCAGCCAGGAGGTGATCACATCTTCATCACTTTCTGATGTTTATGATTTGGAAACACAAAATGACAAAGTTATGATAAATCCTTTGAGTTTGGATATGATACAAAGAAAAACTAGAACAGTTCAAGGAACATGGGTAAAAGGACAAGATGCACCTAACAGCATGAAATAATCTGCTCTAGCAAGGTAATGGAGACAATATTATTGTCTTATATATTAATATTGTTAGTGTAATATTAGTACTAATGTCACTTGGTATTATTTTCACTTAATATTGTTGTCTTCAGAGATCATACCTAAACCAGTTAATGATTGCATAGTCCCATACCATGTTTGCAATAACGTCACCCTCATTCTTTCATAGATATCAAGGATGTAAGTAGCAATGATGACCTCCAGAACCAAGTGAAAAACACTTGCAGCTGAAACTGATCCGATAAACTTGTGCTTTTCTACCTTTACAGGTAGAAATCCAGTTTTTAGACGACTGAGCAAGTGGGACCATGCTACAGATTTACTAAAATGGAAAATTACAGCTTTACTGATCACAACTAACTTCCAAAGGTTTAGTTATAATTCATTAAACCCAAACAAACTGAAAATCTGATGTTACTCCTTTTTGGTATAAACACAACAGCTTTAAACTCCAAATGTACACATGCAAACACTTGTTTTCCTGTAAATACGCAGAAAAATTCCAGTAATGCTATAAAATAGCACCAACACAGCTGAAGAAAAGGCTTTTCCACTGCTGAATTAACACCTCCATTCTTTCTGCCACATGGACACTTGCCCCCTGAGCCTTCCCTAGTTTGGCAAAGGTGGTCTCCTAGTTCACTTGGCTTCAGTGGTATTTTTACCAGCTATGCCTCAAGTGTTTTCTTTGCCAGTTTGACTCAGAGACATTCCTGGGAATCACGTGAATTTTCAAAACAACAAGATGCCAACAGAAATGTAAGGAAAACTCAGAGATTAAGTCAAAACCAAGGGTCAGAGCCCAGCTGAGGTCTTTAGGAATGCAGAAAAGGTGGTAAACAGGGCTGGGATGGCACACATGGATCTATAAGCAGCAAGGACTATGAATAAATTACAGCCTAGCCTGAACCACATTAATTGCATTCTGTCCAAAACCATAACATGGTGTGAGTATTTGCTCCCTATTCCTTTCAATCTGCTCACCCCTGAGACCTAGCTGTGCTGTTTGGTGTGCCTCCTGAATGGGAAAATGCGTTGCTTGTGGCAAACCTGACACAAGTATCAGTAGCTGATTGCCAGTTCCCATTTTTGTCAGTGCTCAGAAATCACTTGTCCACAGCCAAAGGAGCCACACAGCCTCACCATGGCCCCACCAGGACAGTAAGCAGGTGGATGAGGCAGGAAATGGTGCAAGTTAACTTTTTCATTAGCTTCTCTGTGACAGGAATTGTTATTCAGAGCATTTCTGGTGGGCTGCTGCTGCCTTGCATAATACCATTCAGCAGTTCATGCTCTCTTTGCCTCTGGTTTGCACTTGCCAAAAGCCCTCGGCCAGGATTGCACAAAGGACTTTAAGTGCAGCATCAAGGAAAGTCACAGCATCTGGCTCAAGTATAATAAATAGAGGCCCTGTCACTGCAAAAGGTCCTTGCAAGCAGACAGGAGCTTGTGCCTGGTTGTTTGCCAGTGCCCTTCTGGACTCAAGCACTTTCACCACTTATATCATCAGCAGAGTAGGGAAAAAAAATAGAATAAGGAGCGTAAAGACACAAGAGGAAGTATTAAGTCCACATCCAGAGGTTGGCTGCTACCCAAGAGTAAGGATGCACATCTGCTCAGGGACTGGGGGGAGCAAACCATGAGAGTAGGAGAGAAGGTGCATTTGGGAGAGCACAGGAACTGGCCAAAATATGTTAAAGGATGCAATTGATATGAGGGCAGAACACACACATAAGAGCTGCAGGAAGAAACTGAATGCTGGGAACAATATGCTGAAGGTTTTCCTAAGTGAATTTCATCACAACTCACCAATCTAACAGATGAAGCCTCCCATGCACCACTGCCAAGCTGTAAGAAGCAATTCAGTTTGTTGAGTTGAACACTACCAATAATGCCTTATTTTTCACTCTCCACGCCTATTTATGTCATCTCCACTAAATTTCATAGATGAAAAATCAGTAGTCCCTCATTCTGTTTTTAGCTTCCCAGGGGAAAAAAAAAAAGGGGGGGGGGTGGGGGGGGGAGGGGAAAAAGGTATTGCTGGTTTTGTTCACTGGCTTAAGTGGAACATTTTTTGTAGGGAATGAAGAAAAAGAAAACATGATACAAACAAAACTGTGATCCCTCACTCACCTACTCAGGTCTAAATTATTTCCTTATTATTGTAGACTTCCAAGCCACCAAACCCAGAAAGTAAACCATTGCTTCTTTTGACCCAAAGTTGACAAACGTACATAGACATTGTCCACTTCCTATGACACCACTCCTGCAACTACAGCTCTAAGTCACACAGAAAAGTTGCTCTTAACCTCCTTGATGCAGAGGAAGGATGGCTAAGATGCACTAAATACCTTGGGTTTTGAGAAATCTGTGAGCATCCCCCTGGGAGAAGAGCTCTGTGGCATCATCCTCTGGTAAGTTGGGGAAAAACACTGACACCAAAGCAGTTTATTCACAACTATAACCTACTCAGAAATCTTCCAGTTAATACATTTGGGAGAGACATATAAAAGACAAACTAGTATGTGATCAGAAGTGAAAATTATTTGAGAAGGATACTTGGTGGCAGGAATACCAACTAGTGTCCTATGTTTTAATGAAACTTTGCAAACAAGTAATGGTAAGGCATCTGTGAAGCAACAGCCAATACAGATGTATCTCCTCATGAAAGCCAAGGGGATCAGCAGCAGAACTGAGCCTCTGGAACCTACCACTTTGCAATAATTAAAGCTGAAATCATTATACAGCTCGGCTGTGTAACGGGATTCTCAGAAGACTGGTAGCAGTCTTTTCCCTACAGACAGTCTTTTCCCTGCAGAGAAGCCTGGCAAAGAGTGTCCCAGGATGCTTTCCCCTGTGCCATCCAGCAAAGCATTACAGGATATATGCTTAACAAAGACTTAGACCTGTGGGATGGGGATTGAAGGTGAAGGATGTGACACAGAGGCAGCATGACATGAGGTTATCAGTTTGTCAAAACCTGATTTTTGGTGTATGTCCAGTCTCTGCAGGACTCTTCAAACAGGGAAGCCCCCAGAAATGGATCGTGTGCCCCTGCTCCTTGAAGCATGTCTTTTGTTTCATGACGGGATGCAGAGACTACTTACAAGAAAAGATATATTGGTATTAGAAGTTGACAAACTATTGCTGCAGGTGGTAACATTATAGAGTTTTAAGGGAACCCAATTACATCACTTTCATTGCTCACTGCATGGCATAAAGGTCAAACACACATATATGCATATTTCTCTCTACTCACCCTGCTGTTTTTTCACTTCTCTTCCCTCACACAGAATTTAAGTGAGGAATCAAAGGGCTTTTTCTCTATCCCTGTGGCAATAATACCACAGCTGATGTCTTGCCCACCACCTTAAACACCCAATATATTTATATTAATAGCTATATATATAATATCTAGTTCAATGGCTTCTAGAGTCACCTCAAAAAAGTATGTTGAATCCTGTGAACAGATGAAAATTCAATGGCTGCATAAGGGTTATAAATCTAATTTGTTCTGAATTGTCTGATTCTGCAGGAATAAGCAGGGACTCAAAGCCCTTAGCTTGCCTGCAGGTGTATTCAACACCTTCAGTCTGTCTGCTGAGCAGAATGGGGATAAGTAGAGACAAAAGAGTCTGCTTGCAGGTGTGAGTTTGCAAAAACAACAAATGACAGACAGACGTGCCAGGATCCCAGTGCACAGCTGATCAACATCTGTTGATCAAACCCTGATTCCAAATCCTCTTTTCTCCCCAGGCAGCACCTGGCACAGATAACAATCCTGTACATGAACTCGGCAGCACACAAGGAGGTAAGAAGGTCGAGGGATGACAGCTCAGAGCATGTGGTGGATGCAGATCATTGCAGACATATTGAGTCCTACCGTAGTGATGGAATAAACAGTGTAACTCCAAAAAATGTGTGTTATATAGGAAATCAAAGTGAATTATCTGAATAATTCTCCCTAGAGACATAAACAGCTGCTGCAAACTAGCATTAACTGTAGCAAAATTAAGGTGTTTATCCTCAAAAGCAGCTTATTTCCCATCCACTTACAATGAAAGACCAATTATTTCCATTTCAGATAGAACTGCATAGTTGGAAATGTATTTTTTGAAAAGTACACTTTTGATAAGAGCACCCACAAATCTTAAAGGAAAACCTGGATACACAAGACTATATAAACTTTCTGGCATAGCCCTTAGGTCTACAATACATCCAAATAAAATGCTGAACAGTACAGCTTTCAGGGACTTTGACTGGAATTGTGGGAATACACAGGACAGAGAGTAAAACAGACTTAATTAGCATAGCCGGTTTGATAATCAAGATGCCATGGCAGGAACAAAGAGAGCTTTGAAGATTACAGAAGATGGGATTAGACCTGCTTACAGGAAGAAAAGTGATTCAATCAAACTTCTGCAAGCAAGAGATGTTGCAAAATGTATGAGTTGTCTGTATGATTTTTATCCTGATTATTGTAGTGGAAAATCATTAACCTTCCTGAAATGGTATATAAGCTTTTGGAAAATCTGAGTAAAATCAAATTCTGATCACCAAATCAGTCTTCCTGTCTCTCTATCAATCATCTATGGAATCTTAGTATTCCCATCCCAAGGTACTTACAGCTTCAGGACACATTTTCTTGACACTGTATTCTCTTTTGGAAATACTTTTTATACCCTTGTTTTACTTTGCTTTCAAGACCAACTACTGAACTGACACAATTACAAAGTCTGATTAATAAAATTATTAAATTATGCTACAACAATCTTTCAAAAACTCTCTTGGTCTTGAGATGAAAAGCATTCAGAGGATGTGACTTATTGTTCTTAATTTAACCTTCATACATCAGCTAATTTTTTTTTCTTCTTAGAAACAAGAAATTGTTTCTAAGTTTAGAATCAATGTCTATTTTTGAAATAATGTGAAAAAATTCACCTGACAACTATAACTGCTAATAAAATATAAAAGAACATCAAATGCTTACTTATTAAAGACCATGCTCATGGGCTGGCAAGTTCTGCCCCCATTCTAAACAACCATTATAAATTAAAATATTATTAATTCTGAGTTTTGTCGTTGTTGTTTTCCCTTTCCTGCAAATTTACTACTTTTTGGAATCCTGAAAGATTTCTCTCAAGGAGAAAAAAGTGAAAACATGTTTTTCTGATGAAATTGTCTTACAGAAAACTTTTTGAAAAATAAGTAGATCTTGATTATCTTTAACTGAACTCTAGGTGAACAGTTTCTTCAAGTACAAGAATGGCCTCATGAAAATTCTACACTTGTGATGCAGAAAGGTTAGGACTAGGCATGACACTTCAAAAAACATAAATGCATTATTTTTCTAGTCACATTTCAAAAACAGTCCTCACATTTCAAAAACAGTTCTTCATATAATTTTGGGGCTGATTAGAGATAAATTCTCTTTTCTGGCAATTGCATTTTCCAGGCAGAATGTTAGCTTGACTATAAAATTCACACCTGCCACACTCTGCCACAGCAGAGCAAAAGGACTTCTGGCTGTTCCCAGGATCTCAGAAGGTAAGTGGATACATAAGAAGAGGCAGTAGCAAGACCAGATTATTAATTCTTACTAGGAGGCAGTAGGGTTCAAGAAACTTAAGTTAGAAAGAGGGATGCCATTCCAACTTAGGCTTAGCCTCACCACCACTGTGATTATCTTCACTTCAGATAGGACCAATTTAGAAAAAAACTGTATTTACCTCTTCTTAGACTAACATTAAGCAGGGACTGGGGAGAAAAAAAGGATAATTCTAGCTATGAATTGTTCCAAGCCTTTGTTCTGAGAAAGAACATCCGTCTCTAGAGGCATTTCTTATTAATGGACTCCTCAGACTGACATTTTTTTTGTCATGGTAGAGAAACAGCAAAACATGTGGGTTATGGATTCAGATATAAAACATTCCTGCTCCCCTAGTTTAGGGGCTTATTTGTTATTAAGTAATTATTTCATCACATAACAAATGTTTGAAAATCTTCCTCATTTATCAGACACTGTTAATTTAAAGTAAGGAGATGATTTGTGGAATATACACTAAAAAAAAATCACTTAAATCCATATAAGGACCATTAGGTCCTTCAACCTGGTCTGAATCAAGAGTACTCTTCAACTTACTGAAAAGGCTTTTGCAGTCATCCATAAGCCACGAATCATTGCAGCAGCTGCAATGACATGATGGCACTGCCTCATAGGACCCGAGCCCTGCAGCCCAGCCCCTGTGCAAAGCCCACAACACAAAGATGGAAACAGAGACCCCCAGATGGGCAGGAGCCCACCTCATTCCCTCAGTGCTGCAGACACAGCCGGACAGCAGCGCCTGCTCACAGCCCACGCCTTCACTGGCACCAGGATGAGCACCACACCAGCCCAAAGGGATGTGCTGAATTCATAAGGCTTAACTTGAACTGCAGTGGAGCTTAGCAGCTCCCCATTAAACATCCAGGCAGGGATGATCCTTTGTCAGGCAGACACAAGAGTTCATCCAGGATCTCCTCTACATGAGGTAAATTCTCTTCAGGCTGGTAAACTAAATCTATGAACATGTCTCTTGGACAGAAGTTTGGACCCTACTTGGCAAATTTTACCATCTTACTTATTTAACAGCCTTCTTCAGTTATTAACAATAACAGATGGACAGGAGGAGCTTTTTGCTTTGTTGGGGGGTTGGAAGCCAATTTTTCTTTTTTTCCCCCTATGGGCCACGTAGGGTGACACATAGAAGAGCTTTTCTTCTTTTCTTGTAGTGCTACAAGAAAAGTAGCACTACCTGCACCATACACCCAGAACTGCCAGCACAGTGACCCTTTTAAAACATACTCCATACATTACCTCTTAGAAAAATGGTTTACCCCAGGGACATATACACATCTTTGAGAAGCTGGAGATTTCTGAGCATCTGCAGGGACAGCTGGCACGATGGTTACAGCAGCTGTCGCACTTGAATTATGAAATTGTGCATCGCCCAAGGAAAGGATCAATGTCATGTAAATCTCACAAACCTGAATTCAAGTCACAAAGAAAATTAGGGTGGAAGAGACAACTGTTCGGATGATATAACCCAGACTTGTTTGAATCATTCCATAATTTCAAATAATACTTACATACTATGTGCTGTAATACATGCTGCATCTCTAAGGCTCCCATCTGAACAGTCATTTTATTTTGAAGTGTCTACTTAAATCTTATTAAAATCTTTCGAGGTGAAGAACAGCACTGAGGAAGCAAGAAGGCTGTGGAGTTTTTAAATCAAACTTCAATAAAACATTTATTTTTTTTACTCAAATCAAGCAGGACATGTCAGTTCCTCAGTGAGGTTTTCCTGCTTGAGAAAATTATGCCTTCGTTCACAGACGATTAGTTATGTGACTGACCTGATTTATTATGTATCACTGCTACTTCAAAAGAGGTGCAGCCTGAACAAAGAAGCAAAAGATAGATCACTATTAATTACTTGCTTCTATTAAATGGCTAGCAGAAATAATTACACTTACTATTTTTTAACTTGCTATTCAATATTTACTGCTTTGTGTGAAAAAAAAGAATATTCATGAAATTCAGGTAATTAATATAACTAACAGTTGAGGTTGCCTGCTCACACATGGCAAACAGGAGCAGAGGGCTTGTATGAAAGCCTTCTCCCTAAGACTCAGCTATCCTTTGAGAGAGTCCCATATACTCAGGGAGGCCTTGAGACCCTCAAGAGGTCATAGCCAGTGCTCAAAACAGGGTAACACCCCACAGCTGGCTGTGGCCCTTTTTACAGCATCATCAGACTTCTAAGGAATTCAAAAATCACACTCTTTCGTTCCTCAGGAAAACAGGTTGGGAGGTGTAGAAGAAAACAGATCAAGGAGTGACAGCTGTTTTGTTTTGAACATCCTTTTTTATTCTCTTTTTCTCTTCCCCAAGTAATTTCCATAGACCAAAGATCTCACACAGTGCTAAGTTTTCCACGTCAGTAAGTCATCAGCTCCCTCGAGCTCAGGACATGCAGATCTTACTGAGGGTAGGGTTTATGGGCACCATCAGTAGAAATGCACATCTTACAAAAATGCTGAAAAGTCTTCTATATTTTTCATTTGCATATACATACACTGAAGATCATCTACTTAAATAATCTAGCACATTCAAAGACAAAATCAATACTACTTTACATCCCACAAGTCAATTTCAATACTATTAGAGGACAAAAATATCATCCTGTATGTTACCCAATACAGTCTGAATACTAATACTAAAGACAACATAACTAGAAACTGATCACAGAATAAAGATTTGTTTTTCCTCAATCAGAACTCCCCTGTATTCAAATGAGGAAAAAAGAAGTCAAATTGATTTCTCATACCTGCATAATCTAATGACTTTTCTGCAAGTTTTCTCCCCTGCCCCTATTTGTAAGACATGAAAAAGAAATAAATATTTCTGCAAAATTACTTATTGCAAAATCCTGAGTGTTACAAAAGAAATACATACTATGAGTACAAAACCCATCTGATTTCAGTTCATGATGGTTTACTTAATCATCAATAAAATGTGACCTTTAGATGAATATATATTAATTTTGTTACTTAAAATAGTGACGTAGTTCATAATTTTAAATCTGAAGGTACTGTAAATGAAGATAAGTTCACTATTAAAACACTGCACACTGGCAGTGCTAGCAGTACATTTACATCCCCTTCTCTAGAGAATTATGTCCCCCTTGCTAAAGGGAATCACCTTCAGTTATTGCTACAAATCCAACTTGGACAAGAATGCTGAGCTAGCAAAATGTTATTTAAGTACTGCTGTGACAAATTTACAAGCAGCAGAAATCAAAGGAACATATTCAGAAGAGCCCTCAATAATTGATGCCATGAGCAGCAAACCAATAAAGCATTTTAGTGTCCTTTCTCAGGATCACGCAGTTGATTAATTTACTAATAGATTTACACATAAGTAGTTACTCATTAATATCACTGACAATTTTTAATGGAGGGTTCTCAGAAGTGCTTCATGATTAACATCACACTCCAGTTGAACAAGAAAAGCCATTAAACTTACTGTAAATACATCTTGATTTAATCTCTTTGAAGCACACTAGCATGCATAAAAGAAAACTTGCTTAAGCAGTACTTGTCCAGGCTTAGGGAAAGTTATGTACACCGCACCATGACTGTTGACAACAAAACGTCATTCCTTGCATTCCTCACATTCTTGGTCATAGTCCCATATCAAATTTCTGTTTCTGATAACATCAAGGCAGCAAAGCAAATTCATCTTTAAGTATATTTTTAAACTCCTATATAATTAAATGTATGAGAATCAAACACCTTCCACTGACTTAAGGTTTATAATGCTAATAATGCTAAGTTGGTTTGCTGAATGATAAAGCATGCTAAGTAGTATACTATTACAGTCCTCCACAGAAAATTATTTCTCAATTAGCTATAACTATGAAGCATGTTCCTGACCAACCAAAAGGACATGGACTGGTAAATTTACCAGCACGCAGACTGGCTGACTATTTCTGCTTCAGGTCTAGCAGTTCTAAAAAGGCTGATGTCTGCTCTTTTATTTCAGTTTTACTCCCTAAGACCCAGCTCTGTTCATGACTTGAACCTAAGTCCACTTAGGAAGCAGAAGAACCAGGCTGCTGCTAAATAACACCACCCAGCAACACTAGAAGGGGGTCACTAAGTGTAGCTCAATGTTTGGAGAGATGGTGTCCACTTTCGGAAGGGACCAAAAAGTTGAAATCATCCTAAGGCTTCTAACCCTTTAATTTTCCTTTTTTTTTTGTCTTGTTTTTGTTTTTTGTGGTGGGGGGGCGTGGGTTTTTTGGGTGTTTTGTTTTGTTTAGTATGAGATACACATAATACTGACCCGACTTTCCACATTTTGAGGCATGAATGACAAAAATTTGTATTCACTAAGCCTTCTAGATCCTTCACAAGGAATCTACTGCTATGGAGCACAAAATGCTGTCAGGTCAACTCACTACAAGAGGTAGTCAGGGCCACGCTTAGTTAAGAGGCAAATTCCAATGAGGTGACAGAAACACAGTAACACTGAGTAATTTTTTACTAACCCCACTGAAAAGCTATCAGGTTTATAAAGCCTTTTCAATAAGCACATGCAAAAGCAGAACAGCCTTATTGAGGGCTGACCTTCCTTTCATGTGTCATTCACGTCTGAACAGGGCAATGAAGCTCTTACAGGTGCCAGAGGTATGGGAAGAAGAGGAGCAAAGGGAAGATNCTCACGTCTGAATAGGGCAATGAAGCTCCGAAGAAGAGGAGCAAAGGGAAGATGGCAGCACCTACACAGAACACTTTCCTTCCACATAGCTGCTTTTGTTTCCCAATTGTTGATAAAACTCATGCTGAAAAATCCTACCCCATTGAAGAATCTCCTGGAGAAATTATCTTCTAAAAAGCTTCTACTCATCTTCTTGATCTGTTGTCCTGCAGCAGAAGAAACCTCAGTGTTGCCTGACTTTAGTTTCAGTGTTTCTCAGTAACACCTAAGCTCTTAGGTATTGGCAGCAAAGCTCCACTAAAAGATGAAAAATCATTGGAAACAACACTGACCCCCATTAGAAAAGAATCACGAAAGCTTTACTTCACATATATCTTACACAAGTTCACATAATTCTGCTTTAAACATACAGGCCTTCTGACTTCTATCACTGTTTAGAAGAAAATACAGATTCCATACACAGGGACAAAACACTGAATTAATACATTTATTCTACCCAAACTTTTCATTCTACAGTTACAGTGCAGTGCCATCTGCTGTACATTTCTTTATGTACAATTCCTCCAACCAACAATATGACAAAGAAAACCTCATGACAGTTATTTAAAACCTTTGAGCATCAGCAGTCCTACAACATGCAATTTTGTCACTGGCATTTCAAACCAAAATAAGACTGAGGACTGCATATTCCATTCTGCAAGTATACAAAAGGCTACACAGATGTATGCTAACATAAGGGTGGCTGCTGAATAAAGAAATCAAATGAGACCATAGGGAACCACTGCTTTTATTTCCCTCGGAAAAAAACACCAATTTTTATGGTCACAGCTGGGGTTTCCATGAATCTTCTTCAATTAAATATTAATATGCATTTTAACTGTATTCCCTCATTAACAACAAACGATGCCACAGACTGCAAAGTAAGCTGCCAATTTTCAGAGTTCACTTTGCTCCAGCTTACAGTGTCTGTCATAAACACTTGATTTATTTTTTTTTAAATATATTTTAGGGTAATACAGGAAGGAAAAAAAGCATATCCCTGGAGACAGCCAATGAAATGTTCACAGCAAATCTCTGGGTTAATGTATCAGCATAATTATTTCATCAGTCTGCACTGAAATAAATAAATAGAGAGGCACTTGTCTTATCTGTAGATACTCTTACTCCATCCGTACCAATTGAATCACTCTCAAGGTCTCCCTTCCTTATCCATTAAGAATTTCCTGTCCTCAGAGACCCTAAACAGACGTGCTTTTCAAGTGGCTAAAACTTCACTTTGACCTAGAGAACAAATATATTTGCTCTGCCTCTGCCTCTGCCACTAAAGTCAAACATGAGCTGCCAACACAGGAAAAAACCCACCCTGTAAGTAGCACTTACTCCTCCAAGCATACATTAACAATATCTGAGGTCTCACAGCACTTGAAGCTCTCTCCCCATGACTTACTACTGTGCAAGAGCCGGGAAAGACAGGCAGGTGTGCCGGCAGTGAGTGCCCTGCACTCCGAGGATGGATGCACGCACGGCGCCCGCAGGCGCCCGCACCCTGTGGGCATGAGGGGCTGCTACCGCGCCACTGAGACCTCTTGGAAACACTGTTCCACACTTCTCCTCCTCCAATGGATTCTTGTTCATGCAACTGGGTACCACGACAAGGGGTTTGCATTTTAAACCAGGCAGATAAACCCATTCTCAGGAGCATCTATTCTCCTGAAAACTAATTTCTACTACAAATGTAACATCTTTCATTAAACAATAAAGAACTCAATTACTGCTTTACGCTTTTTCATTTTCTTTATTACATTAAATGAAAGATGGTGCAGGTATGGACACTTCATGGAGGTTGTCCCAGGAGGATGTATCTCGAATATGACTTATCATTTCATCACGAGCGAACTTCTTATCAAATCAGGTGCTGTCAAGTTTTCATTTTTACAGTCATAAAAATGCTGGAGAGAACAGTGTGCTAGGGAAAATAAACTTCAAATTGCAAAGAAATTAATTTTACGCCGTGATTTTTCAAATGTTTAGGTTTGACAACACTGCAGGTGGTGAGTAACACTGCAACTGAACTCTCTTCACTACCTCAATTAACAGCAAGTGCATCTAGTCTCAGTTTTAGAAGGAGAAGGAGGCTGGAGTTCTCTAGTCTCTACAGCAGTAGCAAAAGGCATGGAAAATACCCCAGATTCTGAGGTGATGAAAGATGCTGCTGTCATATTAAATGTATCCAATTTACCCACTGTGATATTTCATCAATTACAAA
This sequence comes from Donacobius atricapilla, assembly GCA_013397315.1. Classification (NCBI taxonomy): domain Eukaryota; kingdom Metazoa; phylum Chordata; class Aves; order Passeriformes; family Mimidae; genus Donacobius; species Donacobius atricapilla. The sequence continues at coordinate 520,492 of WBMY01017018.1, forward strand.
ATGAACATGCAGAGAACTAACTATAGAAGGTACAAATATTTCTCTGGAGTCATACCAGCCCTGCCAACCGTGAAATGTATGCTGCTAAATTACTGATGCTGCTTGCAAATTAATGTACTCTACTGAGAGACTTTTAGAGCAGCAAAACATTCTGAATGGCTAATTTGCATATTAAACAAGGAAAATAGATAAACCTAAGTTATTACGATGAGAAAGTATTAGTTGGGTAGTGAAAGTCTAGCTGTACATTGTCTTAAGAAGCAGCAAAGGTTTCCATGCCTCTTTCCAGCCAGCATCCACAGAAGGTACATGGACAAATGCCAGCCACAACAGGAACCTATATCCCAGTACTGGAGACAGCCACCAGAAACAACTAACACTCCACAGAACACAGCGAACATCCTTTGTTCTAAAATAAAAGGTAAATAAAAAATATAAAGAGAAAAGATACTTTTACAGAGCTATGGCTGGATATTGCCTTTGGAATTCAGAAGCATAAAATGCAAATTAAAGTGATTTTTGGAAAATAAATGTCTAATTCAATACATTCCAGTCCATTTGAGAAGACAGCCTTTCAAGTAGTATGTTGAAGTATTGCTGTTTTTATCCAGAAGACAAAGCTGCTGTGATAATTAAAGCCCTGTTTTAATTAAAATAATAATAATCATGATGTCCTGTTTCTATTGTTCTTATTTGTGTAATACAGCTACAGATATGTAACTTGCAGGAGACTCTTCCAAGCTCTGATTTCCCCTGCATTTCACTGGCTGCAGCAGAGCCCATGAGCATAAGACAGATTCCCAAAAACTGTTGTACACAATGCTTTGCTCGGCTGTAGCTACCCCTACTTTCAGCCAAAGTCAGCTTCTGAGAGTTCCAAAGGTGAAATTAATAAAGACTGATTCTTTAACAGCACAGCTCATTTTTGGTCTCTGTTAGCTTTTCTGTGTTCCCACTGATTTTTGCAGGAAAATAAAACTAAGCATAGTTTGTCTGGCAAGACTATTTGAACACTAATAAGGCTTAGGCACAAGCAAATCATCCTGACTCTCAAGCTCTTGAAAAAGGCAGATTATTTCAATCAGTAACTTGACATGTCAAAATCTCTCTCTTCTAAAACTGTGAAAATGCATGGCAGTTGTAAAACAGTTTCTGTGTAAAACAGATTCACCTCAAAGCAACACATTTCTTCAGCAATCTGAACACATGGCTTGTATATAATAATTAACCATTGATGTCCACAAATAATTTTACTTCTTGAGCTCTAGCAACAGAGGAATCTGGCAATGAATGCTTTGACTATTTAGGAAGTTTCTCAGATCCTTTGTACAGTAGGTTAATCCCACACCTCAATCATTTATCCAGTGAACAAACTAATAATAAATGTAAAACTCTCAAGCAGTTTCCGACAGCACCTTACGTGATAACTGTTTCCACTCAGGCATGACTCCAAAACACCCACGAAAGCTCTTCAGCTTTCACAGTGTAACAGCAGCTGAATTATGATTTTTAAGGCTCTGATGTGAAGCTTCATTGATCCTTCTGGAGGGAAAAAAAAAAGGATATTCACAGGATCTGGATTTTATTCAGTACTTCTAATTTTCCCGTTCTTTCCTATATGATCTGTTTCTCCCTAATGAAATTAAGAGAGTCAGCACAGTGCAGACAACTAATTCTCTTCAGATAATTAGCAACTGTAGAAGGAAACACACAGTAGAGTTTAGCTAAAAAAAAAAACCAAACCAAAAGGAGTTGTCTGTATTGCGCAGGAAAAAAACTTTGGTGGACAACAGAGCACTTTCAGTCAAACACTCTCAACGTTAGCTGAGGTGTTGCTTTGATTCGCTACCCTTAATAGCCCTGAGCTTGAGGATCTTTAAAAACGGTCCAAGCAGAAGATACATGATTCTTCACTGTACACAAACAATATTATTTGCTGAAATCTATTGGCTTGAAAGAGGACTGCTAAGGAAAAATAAACAAATGGACAAATTCCCTCGATGAAACCTAAAGAAATCACATGAAACAGAGGAGAGGGCTGGCTGGTTTTAAGTTCAGCATTTTGCATTTGGTTTGGGGGTTTTTGTTGGGATTTTTTGTTGGTTGTTTGATCTTCAGTTTGTTTGGCGTTTTCTCTGAAGAGAAAATTTTCCAACTCCCTAGTTTAATTTCAGTCCACCAAGTTGATTATTCTTTTAGCAATGCACTTAATGACAACTGATTAGACAGGTCCTTTTTTTAAGGTCAAAATCAGCATGAACTTTGGGGGAATTATCTAGTCAAGGTTCACAAAATGCAATTGCAACAAGTAACTTTTCAGAGTAGCACAGTGAAACAAAGCTGGCATGAATTTGACTGTCACGGCCTGTCTTTTAGGCTCAGCCTTCAGAAACAAAACCCTCTTGGGACACTGGTGCTGTGTCTGATTGCGCTGCAGATGGCCCTGGGGACCAAGGCTGCCCATCCACCCTTCAAGGCAAGAACATAAACCTGCAAAGGACAGTTGTGATGCAGCCCCAGGGCCTGACAGAGGTCTGGGACTGAACTACAGGTTACCTGTAAGGTCGTCACATAAAACTGATTTATTCTGGCTTTCACTAAGATGGAATAAAATTCACTCTTCAGAAAACCTGTTCAGTATTGTCAAAACCTATTTTGTCTCAAAAATGTAACTTTTTTTCTTTTCCACAAAACTTACTAAACCAGAGTCTATGAAACAATAGATTTCTCTAAATCAGGTCTATCAGTAATTCAGTGGCAGTAACACCCTGCATGCTAAGCAGTAACCTGACTTTATTAACATTTATTTTTATTTAACAGGGTTGCCCAGGCTTAAATTTTATTGACAAGTGAAAGAAAAAACAGTAATTTGTACTTATAAGAAAGCAGAGTACTTTACCATTTGAAATGGACACTGCAAACTGTTTTTACTTTCACAAGTGACACTTAAACATTTTTTTTTACTCTAGTTCACTTCCAAAAGGCTACTGTTCTAAATGTGAAGGTATGTTTTAAGACAGCACATAATCCACTAAGATTATTTAAAACAGCATACAATCCACATTATATCTTTTTTCCTTAGGAAGACTTCCTTTCACATAGAAATTGGAGAAATTTAAGTGTAATGAAATACCAGGCTCACGTCACCACTCAAGGAAACAGTCACTCTAAACAGAGTACCCAAGAGCAAAAGCAAAGCCACAATATTACACATTAAGTACAGAAGTATTCCTGACTGATAGCTTAGTTACAAGAAGTTTCCTAGCTGTATATTAATACTACATATAGCAATTATATGAAAGCTTTGTAACTATTTCTTCGTTTTGTCAGACTGGAATGAGGAGTTCACAGTCCTCTGGGGTAACAACAGTGTCATCGATTTGTACCTGCCTATCTCTAACTGTTTCTGATACATATTTTGATGACAGACCAGAGCTCATCCAAAACCCAACATTCTTTTAGCAGAGGATCGTGCAAGACATTTCTTTTAGTTTTCATTTGGGCAACAGCTAAAAATCTTCATGTCTTGTAAATCACATCATTTTGCTGAAAATGTCTGGTCTTTGAATGATTAAGACTTTCATTATTATTTTGCTCAGCCTCAAAGACTATCACTGTAACCTGTAACAGCACCAAAAATATGAGTTTACATTTGGAAGACTTACAGCTTTTTTTTGTTGTTGTTCACGCTCCAAAACACTAAGATCTACAGCAGGAAGTTAATTTCTTTCCTTTATAAACATTATAAAAATATCTCCAAGAAAAAGATATGCACATACATAATCCTATCATACCTGGCTTGTTTTGGTTTTACTGATGGTTTTACATAATCAGACAATCAGGAGGCTGACAGTTTCTATTTTCAGTCCTGTCAGACTCCAGTGTGAAAAAAGGCATTTGAATTACTGATAACCCAGTAGTGTTTTCAGACAAGCTGAATCCTAGTTCCCCAAAGACCATTCTTGTTTTTCCTGGTACAGTTACTAGAAAACATCACTGCTTTGAAATTTGATGGCAGCCTACCCTCTGCTACTGAGTGCAGCAGAAACTGGAATGCACAGAATAGACCGTGTAAGTTTGACACAGAATGGCTCAAGATGTGTTGTATGAGTATGTTTTCATCCTTAAGGAACACTGTAACAGGAATTGTGAAAAGAGGGGACAGTTTTAAGAAGCAGAGAGAAAAGCAGGGCAGCAGCACTGCACAGAGCAACCTGCATGTCCATGCAGAGGACAGCTTTGTCCTTCACTCATCCCAGCATAGGGAACCAAGAGCTGGTTGTTCTTTAAGGAAAATTAAAATCCCTGTTTCATCATTTTTGCCCACTGCGCAGTCAGCTGTTACCTCCTATTCTCTGCAATTGGAATGTTTTTACTCTGACTGATAGAGCAGCGCTCTTTTTTTGAGCCAAAACTGAATGGATGTTGTTGTGATACACATTAGCCACACAACTAACTTAGCTGTAAGACTAAATTCCACATAAATTATTAGAACTAGTACTATTTCAATGAAAACAGTTTAACATTACTGCTACACAAATGCAGTTCAGTTTGCAATTATACTGTATCATCCAGAACTGCTTACCCCGACTTCCACATTACAATTTGAATTTGCCAAGAGCATCTCAAACCATGTAACTGGCCACGGAAGTCAATCTGCATAAGGCGACAAGGTGCCTAAAGCTGTGAAGTCTATAAGCACCCATGAGCTTATTGTATTATTTGATTTCTTAACCTAAGATACCAGTGGAAAATATTCTTCTTATAATTAAATAAAAATTTTTCTTCATATATAATAGGGAAAGGGTAGAGAGAGACTATCAAACCACCAAAATCATCCCGATTACAGACATCCATTTCAAGCTCAATTTTCTCAGACTAGCTGAGAGTCACACAGAGCCAAACAGCCAACAGACTGAAAGTCCAACTAGATTATATCTGAACAGTGATTTTCCTATTCCCCACAGGTTATGGAGAAAGGGTTGGCCCATTCTTAATTTTTGTGGGTGTGGACAGTTTAGCCTCTGCTTTTCCATCAGTGCTAAAGATGAGTGTCTTCCATTCTGAACCAAGGCCCATCGTCCATACACATTCTGATTCCTTGTCACATGGTGAAAGCATCACAATTAGATGTTTGCTAACACTCTGCTTTTCCTGGGGATACTTATCAACAGATGCAATTAGAGCAAACACTAAAATGGGAGAATACCTTCCAAAGTAAACGACATGCCAGAGTTTTCTGGGGATTTTTTTTTTGTCCAAAATGAAAACTTGTGACAATTTTAATATAACCATTAATATGAATGCACACTAGATGCATTAGTCTGTTCAGTAGTTAACTCTGATAACTGATGGGTTGATTCTGCAAAAAAGTTAAAACCAACTGCCAAGTACCTTCACACGCTGCTTTACCAGAATACAAGACAAATCATAATTATTTTCAAAAAACGTTGCTTCACTCTCCAGAGCAAGGTTTCCAGAAAGACACACAAGTAGTGATGCTGTGGTAAGGCTGCTTCTTCAGCAAGAAATTCACTAGCCTGGACTCTCTGAAGCCTGCTTAAAAGCCAAATAAAAGAAACAGCACTCCTGCCATTTAATGGTAGAGGAGTTTAATACAGGACTGGACTAGAACCACACACCGTGTAGGTGCAACACTTTTAAGAGCCTCACTCCAATAGGAGCAAATTTGCAGCATTGCAGAGTATGTCTAGGCTTCCAAAACAGCACACAAGATGAGCCTGGAGACTCAGTATTGTCAGTCACAAGATCCAATAAGTGCCAGGTGAGCAGGGCACTCTGCCCACACTCAGGACAGCAAGACATATGAAATTGCTCCCATCCCTGGGGTTAGGGTCCCTCTGCAGCCTTCAGTCCAACATCCACATGCCCACCCACGTGGGCTACAGGACTTCACATCCTTCCTGATTTCAGGTGCTGTAGTCTCTTTTGCAGGCTTGGACTGACTTTTTTTTTTTTAGTCTGTTTGGATTTCTTAAAATAGATCTTAAAAACTTAAATAAAATTTATTACACTTTATTATATTTCAATATATTTATTATACTTTGTAAGACACAGATCAACCTGTTTCAGCAGTCCAGCATTCCAGAAGAAGGCTGTGGCCACCAAGGGAGGGAAGGAAGGAACTTGGGAAGAAGGGACCGGAAGCCAAGCAGAAGAGGCAAGACATTAGTCTTTCAGATCCACTTTGAAAACCCTGAATTTATGGAGTCACAAAAATAAAACACAAAGCAGTTTGTATCTTAGTGACAAGAGCACTGCTGAAAGAGGGGATACCTAGGACAGTTCCCAATACTATTTACACATTTCACCTAACTGCCACTTAAAATCAAATAAATGATGCCCAGGCTTCTGGAAGTAGAGACTTTCCTCCTCCAGAGGAATTCTCTAAAACACTGGATTAGAGGAGCTATGCTCTTCCACATGTTTTCTCCTGCTCTGTAAGTTTTTCCTGCACAACTTCACTAACAGCAGATAAGAATGATGGTGTTACAATTGAGCCTTACGGCAAAATCTCTTTCGTGCGTCCCTCATATTGACAAAGGTACTGAATCAAAGTCCATTCTTTCAGAACAAGCATTCCAACTACTACACTTTATAAATATCTTACATAATCTGATCTATACAAAAATAAGGCTCTACCAACACCTAAGTTTTCAACGAAAAGAGGTACAGCTGTCATGTTTCATTCTGAGACTGTCAGACACTGAGAAAATGAACCCAACTACCTCAAGCCCCTCAAAAGACCAGCACAGGGCCAGCCATCACACAGTTCAACTTGGTCACACAGGTACTGCAAAGAGTTTGATCAAACCCTCTATAATGAAAGCAGGTGACAAATCAGATTAATTTCTGCAATATTTTCACTGAATTTCATATAGAAAAACAAGATAAAAATCGAGCAGCCCATTGACACTTGCATCCCTTTCCACTTCAGCATTTAACTTCCTACCTCAGAATTACCAGATTTTCAAGCTTGAAATAAAACATAAAATATGTCTTAGAAATTATGATCATTAAAGAGTTGGAGAAAACATCAATTATAGTAAGTCATTCCTTACCATTAGAGTTTCAGAAACCTATAATTTTTGCTGATGTTTTTGAAAGACACTCAATCACGATCACCTGTTTGCCATCATGCATAAAATACCAACTGCAAGCTAAAAGTTAAGCATGAGCCAGATGTCTGACATACATCACTTTTACAGTTTGTTTCACAAATCATTTACCTAAATTTATGTGCTTAAGAAAAAAAAACTTATGAATTTATTACAAAAGAAACATCTGTCCTGGCTTTTATTATTTTTAAATTAAGTAGGTATCACTGCTCTTCTATACTAAAAAGATACCACTTACCTTAGGAACTGTCAGTGTTGGACTTTTTACATTGATTGCAGGAAAGTAACCACAACAGGTACATACTACTTCATCCCTTCCCCCTCCTCAACACCCAGAGAGAGCATATTTCATTAGCTATGTGTTTTATCATAAATACAAGGCAATCAAATACCAACAAAACATTAACAACTACTAATAATCCTCACAAATACTAAAACTGCATTGGTCTGTGCATAATATCATTGCTGTTTTATTTTTTAAATCATAATTCCCTGAAAACCTCCTCCCATCCCAAAAAAACAGCCAAGTATCATCAACACGTCCACAGTAATCAGGGGATCGTGCCAAATTTACTTAGCCTGGTACAAAACTTCAGTTAGTGCAGATATAATTGTTCTTGAGTCATCTCGAGACCTGTTCGGTCTCTCTGGACAACGCTTATGTTTTCTCTTTTGTGCTGGCTCCAAGTGTCAAAAATTAAATTTATTAATTTTAAAAACCCAGAAATTTATTTACTGGGTCAGTTTATTCTTTTGACTCAATATAATTCTCCCTGAAGTCACACAAATTGTATTGAATTTTAATGAAGAAAGATTCCTATGAAGCACTTTCATAACTGTATAATATTCTTTTAACAGAAATATTTCTCTTAACCTGATTGCTACAAAGCCATGATATCCCAACATTCCTGTAGGTTATCAGTGACAAAACCTTTGATTCAGTATGTGTCACCTATGAAACAAGAATTATGGTGTAACACTGAAAGTCTCATCATGTCTTACGGGTTTTCTGCCTTATTCATTATGAGGATGCGCTGACATTGAATTTATTTCATAAGAAACAGAAACAGAATATGGTTGTTAATTTCTTCATGCCCGAATTCTAAGCAGTCGCCACTGCCACGTTCAGTAAAGCATTTCAATAAATGAATTATTAAATCAGCTGTAAAAGAACATTATTTTCAAGCAAGTATCACCACACAATATCTTTCCATCAAGTGATCATAATATGCCTTCTACTAAAGGCATTTAAGAACATATATAAATTCACAGCTGGGTTTTTAAGACCGGGTTTTAACCTTTGCACTCCTGTAGTACAACATAACCAGTCTTAGAGCTAGCTACTGACACATTATTAGTTTTGACAAAGTCATGAAAGCTTGTATTAAGCTTCTATTAAAACTTACAGTTTATGACAGATTTGTCAGATTTAATTTATTTCTAGTTTAGCTGTACCAAATTATCCCAATTTGAGACTTTATGATATGATTTCTATCAAGGGAAAACATATTATCTAGCAACAAATGTTGTAAACTACTGTGTTTCAGTTTAGAGAAAAAAGTCATCCAATAGAATTTACTATCAGAGGTAAATATGTATACATACTTTATTCACTTGGAATGTCTTTCTCCACTTAAAAAATAAACACATATCCACATACTCTACATATATTTTAGACATTATGAAGTCCAGCACATTAATTTCCTTCTGTATTTTTAAGTGCATGATACAAAGTGCCTTAGGTCAGAGATCTCATCTCCCATCAGTTCTGTTATACTTGCACGGCCACTAATGACTATTACAAAATACAGAAGACCCTTCATAAAAAATTGCCTAAGATGAAAACAATACAGCAAAACAAAGATGGTGCAGCCCAGCATTAGATGGGATTCACAGGACTTTCTTACATCCTGTGTCTGAAGGATGCCCATCTTCTCAGCACAGATCTGAAATCAAATGCCCCACCTCCCCAGACACAGATGACACTTTCTCAATTACTTTAGTAAAATATGTGAGGGAGAATAACATAGATAACAAAACCTCTTTATTCTAGCTTTTTTCCTTTTTTTTTTTTAAGACCACTACTGTTCACTTGCACCACGGACAGACAAAGCCTTTCTGCTCCTCCCTGAAAGACCCCTGCTGGGCTAATACTTTGTGTCAGCAGCCCTAGGGGTGTCACCTCACCTCACTGTCCTAAAGGGAGCATGAAGATGAACGGGCAACTCCAGGGTTGAGATGTTCAAACGGCACCAGAGGAAGGGCAGGAAAGTCTTTTCTTCCAACCAGTCCTCCTAGGAGTCCCTTTTTCCCCCCATCATCATGGAAGACCAAGAAGAAGGGGTGGCAAGGGAATGCAAGCACAGGTGTAGTTTCAAAAACAGAGGGTCTCTCTGGGCAGCAGAACCCATCACAGGACCCAGTGGCATATGCAGGAGACGTCCCCCTCCTCAGGCAGTATCAACAGAGCGAGGAAGCAGTGGCTTTCCAGGGTCAGAAGGTCTGCTCAAAGAAAGGAAGCCCCAGAGCTTCCCTCTTCTTAAGTAAAACCCTTTCAGCAAAGCACAAAAAGCAGCAGGAGGGAAATGTAACCCACAGTTGACCCAGAGACACAGGGCACCAGCCAGAGATGAGGTGCAGGATGGTAAAGGTGAGGACAGCCACAGGCCAGACCTGGAGATGTAGTTTTGCAGAGATATCAGTTCTGGTTTTTTCCACCTTTTTTGTTCTTACACATCACAACACACACAAGTCTGCCAAAATGCTTACCTCAGGATTTTAGGTCTACACCAGTGTACTGGGTTTGCAATGCCAGGTTTTGCTAGTGGCAGGGAACTACAGGGCCGCTGACTTCTGTGAGAAGCTGTGAGAAGCTTCCCCCATGTCTGACAACCTAATGCCATACGGCTCCCGGACAGACCCACAGCTGGCCAAGGCCAAGCACGCCAATCCGAGATGGTAGTCACAAACTGGAATAACATATTTAAGAAGGAAAAAAAGGTTGTTGTGCAGATAGAATTGTACTCACAGAAGAGAAGAGTGAAAATATGTGAGAAGAACAGCTCTGCAGACAGCAAGGTCAGAGGAGAAGGAGGGGCAAGAGGTGCTCCAGGTGCTGGAGCTGATTCCCCTGCAGGCGATGGCTCAGCCCGTGGCGATGCAGCTGTGCTCCTGCAGCCCATGACGGAGCATGAGGATGCAGAGATCCACCTGCAGCCCATGGAGGAGACCCACATGGAGCAAGTGGACTCCTGAGAGGAGCCTGTGAACCTGGGGGAGGCGTGCACTGGAGTAGGCTCCTGGCAGGGACTTGCAGACTGGAGAAGTGTCCTGGTAGTACTTGTGATCCTGTGGGAGACTCACACTGGGGGAGGCTTTTTTGAAGAACTGCACTCTGTGGGGGATCAACTTCGGAGCAGCTCATGAAGAACTGTAGCCTGTGGGAATGACTCACATTTGAGAATTTCATGGAGAACCGTCTTTTGTAGGAGAGACCCCACTATGGAGCAGGGGAAGGACCTCTCTCCCTGAATATCAGCTGAAGCAACCTATTGAACTGACCATAACCCCCATTCCCTTCTACCTGTGCCACTGGGGGGGCAGGAGGTGGAGCACAGGAAGGAGGGAGCAGTTGGGGGAACATGTTCTTAAGATTAGTTTTACTTTTCATTATTCTGCTTTGATTTGATTGGTAAAAAAATAATTTCCTCAATTTAAAACTGTTTTGCCTATAGCAGTAATTGATAAGTGATCTCTTCCCATCCTTATCTCAATTCATGAGCCTTTTGTTATATTTTCTATCTTCTGTCCACTTGCAGAGGGCAGCAACAGTGGAGCTCTGGTGGCTACCTGGCATCCTGCCAGAGTCAAACCACCACAGCCAATAACTGTTCATTTATCTTTGGAATAATATTTTCAGCACCACACAAACACTCTGTCAATTATCCTCTTTAATCATATCACAGAATTACTATTTACATATAAACCCATGAAATTATCTTTCTTTTTTTTTTTTTCTTTTAGTGGAAAGGCATTGGAGTTTTTTGGTATTTCACCATTTCAAAGATAAAGCAAAATACACCTACACTACATACTTGCTCTGGCACACCACCTAAAGGCTCCCAGGCACTTTCAGATACTTCTCCTGTAACACTATGAACTGCCAAGCCAAAGACTAAAAGTACCACTTTGGATGGTACATGGAGATTTTTGATCAAAGCACCCAAGACTTCCCTCCCTGCAATCCTTAGAGAAGGTTCTATAGCTCTTGCCTACCCAACACAATGACAATTTAAATGCATATTTACCCCTTGCACACATGTGTATTGCAGTAAATTATTATAAGCAAGGTTCACTGCTTCCAACATTCTGATTTGCCCAAATTAATTATATGGTCTCCCCATCTACTTACAAACTGTTTAGTTAACACACACCACCTCTGATTATGGTAATGAATTCAACTTACACAAAGCAAAAGAAGTTAAATATGAAAGATCAGGCAGTTACACTCATCTTATTACAAGGAAGAAAAAAAAATCCCACTGTAAATAAGATTTTCAACATTTGAATCTATTTCCAGCATTTTTTATGTTTATGTTATTCTTTACTACTGTACAGAATTATGAACTATGGTAAGGCCATCTTTTGCTTTCTGACCACTAAGACAAAAACTGAATGAAGTCCTCCATAAAGCAAGACTTAACAGGCCAGCACAGGCCTGCCTCAACAACACTGGAGTGTATGGATTTTTCTGTAAAGTTTAGGTGATAATTGAAAAAGTGACATTGCACATTATGTATTACCCTGCAGGAGAAAGAGCAGTCAAGTTGGGCACACTTCCTACATGTGAAAATTTAATATATTAAATGGCAAAAGAATGCCACTGAGTTCAAAAAGGATACGAGAAGATATGAAGGGAAAAGAGGCAAGGTTTTTGAGGCAAAGACTAGTAAAAGGCCATAAAACAAAGGATCCTGGAAAACTAGGGTACAAATATTTAGCCCTTTACAATTTCCCACTCTTTACTTTTATATGTACACCTGGCAAGGTGGCATCGTTTACATTCAAAAGAGTGTTTGTGCAGATTAGACTTTAAGCAGGGAAAAAACCCAAATGAAAAACCAAAGCAAACATAAAAAACACAACAAAGACCAAACAACCAACCCAAACCCCCAAACCAACAAAACACACACAGAGGAGGAAATGGTGAGCTTAGGCAAATGCCTGGAAGATGCCTAGATGTCTGTCAGCTGTAACAAATTCCTAGGTACCCACCAAAGCATGGATAATTGCTTGCCATGCAGACTCAGAAGCTGTAGCTCCTTCTCCCACATTTCTAGTTTTTCCAAACATTTACAGTTTCAGTTACAGACCAAACTGCTATCTTGGCAGAACAGAAGGAAAATTTCAGATGTTTTTATTTATTTAAAGAAAGCTGCTGAGCTGCAATTCTGCAATGCAGCTAACAGAGAAGAAGCTGGCTTTCCCCAAGGGCAGCCAATGCACAGCCACAGGGATGAGTGTGTGGTGAAGCATCAGCAGCTTTGCCAGCCACAGCAAGAGGAATGCCTGACTCGATGTGTGAGCCTGTGCGAGCAGCAGTAAAGCACAACACAAGAGCCGGGAATATCTGTTGTCCCACAGTGTCACAAAAACAAGCAGTGACTTTGTAAAATAGAAGCTTATTTTCATCCATTTTAAATTTACAGGAAAGCACTTGCTTTTAATTCAAAATAATCTTGAAGACAGCTCAAGTTCTGCCTAATGGAAAATTAGATTTTCTAAGAGAAAACTAAGTTTTGCTTAAAATGAAACAAGAATACCGAACTTTACATCTCTACTACAAATACCAAATGGTGTCATTGCATTTTCATGCTTGACCAGAGACACAATAGCTAATTAATTTTAGCCTCCTTTTCATTTCTGTTCAGCGTAATTGCTAAAAGGGAACATCCAGAGGAAAGCCATTCTACGAAAATCTTGAATATTTTGTTTTATTGTTGTCTACCCTTTTTGTTACCTTTGATTCTACGCCACTATCTCTAACTCCTACATCTGACAGCAAATCAGCAAAATGCTAACAATATTACCTTCTTTTTTTTTCAAAGAGAACATCAGACAGGATATTAAAACACTTTTCGTCTCGGAACATGTAATCATTATATATTTAATATATGACATACAGAAATAATACCAATAAAAAAGCATCAAAGCAGAATTTAATGGTAATTTATGCTATGCTGCAGAATGCTCTCACACTCTCCCATCCCACTTCTCTGGGTACATGGTACCCGATGAGAAAACAAGCATTGCTCATTATTCCCAGTGCACTGTGAACTACCATTAGCTCATCTGAATGCAATATTGAGAAGCTCCACTTCTCCTTGAAATTATTTCACTTCACAAAAGCTTTCTAAAAGTGGTTCTGCTACCAGGCCATCAAACCAAACACTGAGATCCATGGATGTGTGTCCAACCCAAGTGACCTGAAAGACAATACAGGGTAGGCTTTAGGCTCAACACTAACTATCCTTTAACTGCTTTAAATTTCCCAAATTCCTTTACTAAATTAAGTTACAGTCTTACAAAAACAATCATGATTTTATTTTTGAGCTACTGGAGCCTACAAAAAAAAAGTTTTAAAGAAGATTTCTTATGCTTCTATACATTTAAACTCATGCTCCACAATTTCAAAATCATGCATGGCTTAATCTGAGACCACAGCCGGTGGAAACAACAAAACCAGGAATTTTTCAGGTGAACTACCCAAAATGCTGGGCTTAATTTTCTCAGAGAGCTCTAGCAATTCTGCAAGTGTTACCTCTGCACACTAAACATTCTCTAGGAGAGGTGCAGGAGCCCGTACATGCTTTGCAGGGACCAATGTGTGTGCTATATAGGAAGCCAAAGTGCACATGGGCCTAGCAAGAGGTTACAAAATTCTATCCTTGCTTGAGGGAGCAGCCAAACACACAGTCCCTCACAGCCCCAAAGCCCAGTCAAATGATAACCCTGAGTTTTCTGTGACCCAAAATGAAAATGAAGTTTGAAGCAGGTCAAACACCTCTAAAATGTCTTAACCACAAATATGTTAATTAGATGACAACTGAAATAATGTGCACAAACAAATGTGTCATCCAAACTGATTTGTAAGAAATACTAAACGAAATCACAGACCCACCAAACCCACACCACACTTCAATATATTGCTTCTGATGAGATTACAAGGAGAGTTACTCCTCATGAAATAGAAAAGAAATGCTCAAGGGGCAGATATGGACAGACAGTAAATGAGAGATGTGCAGTAACTATGTCCTTCCTCTTGCTGACCTGAACTTTTGCAGTGGAAGCCTTGTCCGCTCAAACAAGTAAAGGGTATGCCAGGACCATACACTGCTGCCCACCAGGCTCTGAGCCCCCATCCTGGCCGTGGGTGCAGCCAGCCCTCTGCCCGGCACGGCGCCCATGTGGGCTGCAGCTCCAGGCAGCCCCAGGGACAGAGCACACAGCCTACAGAAGTGTCAGGAGGCCGCTGTTCCAGATCAGTGCCGCAGACCTGCCCAGTGGAAAAGTAGCTTCCTCCCTATGTTGTTATGGCAGGGACAGAAACAGCTTCACTGCTGCAGAGCCAATCGCTTTAAAAGACAGGAATAGTTCCCAAATGACACAGGACATTGTCCTTAGGCAAAACAGGAGCCATTTTCCCATGTTCTCATTCAAGCACCATCCTTTCAATAAGCAGCCTGGTTTTTTCCTGGTTTTGTCCAATGTTTAAAAAGTGGAAGGCTAAATATCTACATGCAGCTGCTACAGCATCAACTGTTCCAGCTCTGCCTCTCAAGCGCTGCTGCCCTGAGTAAGTACTAATAACCTTTGCCCACAATACAATGATGCATACCCAGAAAACCTAGTTCAACTAGCTAACATCACTATTACACTTCAACTTCACACCATACGTGCACCAGTATTCTTATAGGCCAATAAACGCTAAGCTTGATACCCTAATACTGCCAGGATGACTTTACTCAACCAGAAGATAGGGGCATATCTGGTGTAAAATATTTTTTCCTTGTATTTGTCTTCTGCAGTCAATAACACATTTTGTTCCACTTCAACTACAGTTTCTATTTGGCTGTTAACGTAAGGTTCCAGAAGCTGACTTCACATCCCAAGAGATGAAAACTGCTTTACCCTCACGGAAGAAAGCAATAACAAGTGAGGCTGACTTGCCCAACAGGCATATAAGGTCAAAATAAAGTGTCATATACTGATGGCAGTCTCTATCCAAAAAGCAAGGCTTTGTATGGCCCCTTGTCCGCACTATCAAAGCAAACACAGACTGTAAGTAACTCAGGGCACAGACAGTCCAAAAAACATCAATGCTACGGCTACAGAAAACAACCTAGTATAAATAGCGTGTGATCTGCAACCTATGATGTATATCACCACAAGTACACTGTTGCCCTGGGGCAAGTCCATTCACGTGGGCATCTATTACACCACAGCCAACTTACCACAAGGTTCTGGGAAGCACCCACCAAGGGAAGCAATACCCTAACAGAAAAGAGAAATCAGCAGCATGAGCTTGGAAATTAAATCATGACATATCAATCTGCACCCTGCAACTTTTACTCTGCATGGCAGTGGGATTGGAAGTAGATGGTCTTCGAGCTACCTCCCAATCCTCAACATTCTATGATATGTAGATACTAACCACAAAAATTGGGTTTCTTGGTTGTTTTGGGGGAGGTTGGGAGGTGTGGCTCTATGTCACAGAACAGAGGTAAGAAGATAGCTGTATGGAAAATATGCAATTTTTATTTGACCCTTAGTACCAACTTAGAAAGCATAATTCTTGTGATTACTGAACTGAACAAATGAGGATGCTGAGGATACTGTAGAGGATAAATATACACAAAATCTAAAATTTTTTTTGTCCGTTTTCACAAAACTTCTACTGGGAAATCACAATCATTGTGGCTGACTACTTTTAGTTCATGAAAGGAAGGTTATATCATTTTCTATCAGATGGAGAACAGAAATGTTACAGGAACACCTTCTCTCCTTCTGAAGCTTCAGTTACAGGGATCTTCAAGGTTTCCACCCCAGCCTGTTTCTGAAGCTTTCAAAATTCTGCTACCAGATATGATGTCTGCATCCAGCATTAGGATTTACATCTGATCATAAAGTATAGACAAAACCCTCAAATACACACTAGCTACAGAAACATATTTACAGGTTACCTATTTTTTTAATCCTCATAAACGAGGTCCTTCCCACCAGTAGTACAAGGTAACTGTCTATTCTAGACCAGCAATTAAACTATTAAGAAGGATGCAATCACACTACTTAGGAAGCAAAACTCCCATGTTAGGGACAATTTTTCACCCATGAGTTAAGATCTCAAAGTGCTATAAAGTTTTCCTTTCACTGTGGCATAAATTGAATTACTCAATTTAAGAACTTCATGTCATTTTTTTTTTAATTATCCATATGGTTTCCAAAGGAATTCAGCTTATTTTATCACATTATCTGCCCACATACTCTCTAAGCCTGTTGGCTGATTCTAGTTCAATTCTAGGAGGGACAAAAACCCTTCAAAAGAATTAAGCTGCTATAAATTTAACAACAATCAGTTGCTGGGAAGTGTCAGTACCTGCAGCCTCCACAGAGCAAAGGAGGAGCTGCAGCACAACCCGCTAAGTGCTGGCAGCATCTGACTGCCATACTGTCACTGGCTGTTGCACCTGCCAGCTCTCATAAAAGGGACAGGTTTTAGGATGCAGCTGGGAGAAGAGTTTTTGCCCTGTTCTGGACAGGAGTTTGGCAAGAGAGGAAAGAGGCCAGAACAGTTAATGTGCTGACAATTAACAAATTCAGGCTTCATTAGTCTTTAGGCTCAGTGACTCGACTGCTATACCTCATGATTGTTATTTGCTTTTCAGAATCACAGAATGGGTCAGATTGGAAGGGACCACAGTGGATCATCTGGTCCAACCTCTCTGCTCCAGCAGAGTCATCCCAAAACATATTGCACAGGATTGTGTCCAGAGTTCTTGATATCTCCAGTGAGAGAAACTCCGCAACCTCTCTGGGCAACCTGTTCCAGTGCAGTAACCAGCATGGTAAACAAGTTCTTCTTCATATTCAGGTACAACTTCCTGTGCATCAGCTTCTGCTCACTGTCTCTTGTCCTGTTGCTGGGTACCACGGAGCAGAGCCTGGATCCATCCTCTTGACACGCTCCCTTCAGATACTTGTAAAAAGGGATTAGGTCCCCTCTCAGTCATGTCAGAAGAAGAACGGGCCCAGTTCCCTCTGCCCTTCCTGGTAAGAGAGATGCTCTAATTCGTTGGCTTTTTCATTTATGTGTCCATTAGCCATGAATAGACAGCATCACTGAAACAGGAGTTCAGTAAGGCCTTACTGCATAGGTTCTGACATGCTTAAAATCTCATTCCAAGCTGAAAAATGGGAGTGATGAGATTGACACAATTTTTTTTTTTCCTCCAGTGTTTCCAGCAACTGGCAGAATAGAGCACACTGGAAATCTGCCAGAAGCAAAGCCAGGATTTATTTGATGGTGCAAAGATGTACATATATGAAAGATGCGAAGAAGAGAGAGATGAAACTTGGGCAGTGGAGAAAGGAAGGGAACCATATGTAATACAGAACAGCCACGCTAAATTTGCAGGTAAAAATTTCTGGGCGCCCGAAGAAATTTCATCTAGAATGCTCAGAAACAATGTA
The DNA here is from genome assembly GCA_013397315.1 of Donacobius atricapilla. Classification (NCBI taxonomy): domain Eukaryota; kingdom Metazoa; phylum Chordata; class Aves; order Passeriformes; family Mimidae; genus Donacobius; species Donacobius atricapilla. Next base: position 538,380 of record WBMY01017018.1, read on the forward strand.
TATAAAAATTGAATAAAAGATGTAAAGACACACAGTAACTATGTATTCCTTTTTTGGGGGGGGGGGGGAACCCCATTTTTGCACAAACTACTTCTGTAGTTCAGAAGCAGCTTCCGTGTATCAATCAGTAAACACTGATGATGTCTATGAAGTAAAAATAAATGTTTGAAACTTTTTAAAATTATATGAAAGTGTCCAAGATCATCACTGCTTCTGGAGAAGGGTCTATGATACCATGACTATTGGTCCTACAGTACTGAGACAGTAAAAGGGACAAGCCTTGTGCTCAGGTCGGTACCAAGGAGAGACAGTTATCCCATTTAATTTGAACCACAAAAACATTTCCAACCAGGGTTGTTGTACTGCAGCCTATTTATCATCATCTTATCCAGATATGTCAAGAGGCTTTCCCATCATTTTAGAAGACTTCATTACTCTGAAACTGTAAGAAAACAAAGGCATTTCAGCACTTGGAGAACAGTACTCAGCTCCACATGGACCAGCAAAATCTGCTCCTCAAAGATACAAACTAAGGATGAAAGGAATCATAAAAAAAAGCTGCTAGACGTAGTAGTTTAAATAGGTGATTTATCAGAAGTTGAGAACTGGAGAAAAAAAATTTAAATAAATTAAAATTATAAGTTAAATTTAATTAAAATAAAATAAAAGATCAAATCAATAAGCACATTCTGAGAGCTCAGACTGATGGTACTGCTAAAGTTTGCAGGAAATCAAATGTTTTGAGGAAATCATGGCAATATAGATTCAACTATACAAGTCAGTTTTCTCAATCTATTCTTTCTTTGCTGTGCATGCTGTGAGATCTGAAAGCAGATATATTTATTTATTTAAGAGAAATGGTATGGATTTGCCTAGCTCACATGTTCCACAGGAAAAAAGAAGGTAAGTACCAAACCCTGTTGAGTCAGCCAGAATAACAGCACTAGAGACCAAGCACAAGGTTTCTCTGGTCTGCTAGAACTGTCCTATCAGACATGTGGTGAAAGCCATCAGGTTTTCCACTGGAGGGACTGGTACAGGAGCAGTAGAAGTGCAGCAGCCTTTCCTTCCCACTGAGCTCAGAGTAGCAGGATGTACAATGTACCCTCCTCTAGTGGTGTTTGATGAGATTTTGGTAACAGTCCCCAAAAAATCATCTCTTCACTTCAACCTAATTGCAAAATCAGGACAAAAAAGCTCCATGGGCTCTTGAAATTGAACTCCTACAAAAAGCATCTCCGGAAAAACTGCTTTTCTTTCTTTTTTAAGCCAGGTTTGTGATCAAATGCACATTAAATCAGTAGCACATTTGTCATATGAAGAAGAAAAATGGGACACACAGTACTACTGCAACAGGAACAAAACGTGAGAGGGTTCTTCTAGTAAGTATTTTTCATTTAAAAAATCCAGAGATATCCAGATCCGTAACAGGACAAAAGTTTAACCAAATAATAAACTTGTAACATACTCAATTCATTTTCATTCTTTTCATTTTTCTTTACAGATGCATGCATGTATAGCCTAATCTTCTGAAGTGGCAAATTTTACCAATGAAAGCTTCAAGAATACCAGTAGGTGGCACTTGGAAAAGAAAGCAAAAACCAAAGCTGAAGCATTAATTTATGCACAAAATAAAACTATACTTCAAAAATTTTCATTTGACATATACATCTTTTTTCAAAAAAACACAAACCTTTAAATAGCCTTTAAAGAAAAATAAGCTTCTATTTCAGTGTTTACTACAAAATGAGGCATTAATTCTAAGAGTTATTAATTCCAACTCTAAATGAGACTTGATATTGCTTGATATTGCTAGTTTATGTAAACAGATATCCAAAGACAAATATTCCATCATCCAAAAGATGGAAACTATATAACAAGAAGGAGTGAAACATAAAAGGTAATTATACTGGTTAGTAATTATCCTGGATCACCTATAAAAGACAGAGGGGAAAGTGTGTGGTAATGGCAGGGAGAGGAGGCTGGGATGAGTGTGGAGAAGCTGCTCTTACAGGTGCCTGGGACCACAGGAACTTCAGATGGGCTTTATAAACAGAGGGGAAGACAACAGAAACCACTGGCAACTTCTCCTTGAGGAAGAAACCTCTTGAATTCTGCCTGTCTTTTAAGCATCATACACATCACTGCTCATCTTTCACTTCTCCATAATGTAAATTATAATATTTTTAAGAGATTGAGTAATTTTCCAGTCTATTATTTTTTTCAGCAAAATCCCTAACAATCTTGGGGGGAAAAATGTTAGATTTTATTCAAGAAAAACTGGAGATGAAACACCTATAAAGCAAACACATTGTATTTTAGCTTCCCAGTACTATGTAAAAAGCAGAATCTTCTTTGCTTGTAAATCAAATATGGACTCAAAAGAGAAAGCATCTACTACAGTGAAATACCATGTTATATTTAATTTAGACTGGGTTTATTATTTCTAAGTGAACAATTAATCAACAGTAACATTTAGAAAGCTGTTTTTATCAGTGCATTCAAGACGAGAAGCAGTCTATGTTTCCAGGTAACTGCCTCTCTCTCAACGAATTTTAAGTTATTTAATCAATAACTACATAAATAGCAAATTAAATCCATCAGGTACAGTTTGATGAGGCAAGTATTGACTCGAAAGTTTTTAAGAAAGCCGATTATTTCTCACATTCAATTAGAAACAGCAACACCATATACATAGATCACATGACAAATGTGCCGGAAAACCTAGTCCTGTAATTAAGCAGAAGACTAATTATTTATAAAAAGCATTTGCTCATTTACTAGATACAATCTAAACTTCATGGTCCATGAAGCATGATAGCACTCAATTGAATATGCAGGCAATAAAACTTCAGGTCCTGCCTGAATTTCAACTGACACAGGGCCACCTCAATATTAAAACAAAATATTAAGTATGTAAACAGACAATTCAACTGCATAGACAATAATGAAAGATTTGTCATTCCAAGTAAAACTTGGAATTCCTACTTCTTATGCTTTATCTTAAAAGTGCAATAATTTGCAGAGCTAGACTGTGACTCGGTAAATTTTCATTACATAAGGCAAATCGCTGATAGACACTGTACACAGCAATTACAGATCCCTGCCCTCCTTGTGCTCCATGCCAACCATGCTGGCTGGCTGCTCCCATGCACCATGCTTAAGAGCCAAGGTTTTCATTCCTGTGGCATTGCTGCACCCCTGCAGGACAACTGCCACCCCCTCTGCCCCTCCAGGGAGCGGATTTGCAGCACAGCCAGGACTGGGATCCAAGGCCATAGGACAGGGTTTACAATAGCAATAGCCGTGGGGAAATGGCAGCAGAGTGGCTGCAGTGGGTTTTTTTTTTCCTCTGCGACTCAGGATGAAACGAGGTGGGGGGTAAAGGCATTGGAGAGGGATAATGAGCAGGAAGATCAAGGGGGATTGATAGTATATGGAGAGTACGGGGAAAAAATGTTGCTAAGGGGGCTTTCCAGGATGCCAGAAGAAACTGAGCTGGTTCTCCTCAGGAAGGCTTCCTCCTTTTGGGACAATCAAATTTCCCCTTAACTTCATAGCAAAAGTTCTGTTTTCCTTATAAAAGCAACAAGATTGCACATCTGCGATTGGTGCACAGAGGCAGAGCTCAGTGAAAGTTGTGTGAGGCCACAGGCAAACTGTTCTGCATCCCTCAGAGGACATCCTGCACTGCAAACCATGATCCAGAGAATTAATGGCCTGCTCAGTTTCACTACTTGACACGAGAGGCACCGAGCTGCAAGAGGCCTGTAGGGCTGCAGCATACTGCCCTCGCAGCACAGCCCCAGAGCACGGCGGGGGAAAGTGGAGGCCACAGCCTTTGGCCAGGAAGATACCCCACGCTCAGTCCTAGGTTTCCACACTGTGAATTACACAGCAAATCTGTTCAATTCTTCAAAACTTAGACCCTTAAGGATACTTTTTTTCAAAATTAAATTTGTCTTTAAATCCCTGCAGCCGGGCGGACAACTTTTGAGGAGCTAAACTTAATCTGGTTTTCACATTCAATTTTTAGAATGTCCAGTCCAGGTTATAATTTTAAACTTGAAAATTCTTTACATCATTAATTACAAGAACCTTTTACCATCTCTGCCAAATTCAGGTCCCCCTGAAAATCTCTGCATCCTATGAGCTCAAGGTTGCTACGTTTTAGAGATCAGTTTTTACCATTTTTTTTATCATTTTAGAGATCAGTTAGAAACACCCCTGACCACTGCCTGAGAGCAGTCGCTCTCCTTGGCTCAGCAGCTTCCTGGCAAAGGCACCGTCTGAGGCGACGTTTCTGCAGCACACCTCGACCAACACGGACTCTGCTGCAGCCATGTCCCACAGGACAGGACTCTTCCTCCCTGACAGAAAATCACAGGGGAAGGGAAAGAATAAAGAGATCGCCCTCTTCAGAAGAAAGGAAAACTGTGCAGAGATAAAGAAGGTTAAAATATTTCAATGCTTTTATTTTTCTAATAAACTAACAATTAACTAAAATACTGCCCTATTGCATGCAGAATGCAGTAGGGTGTCCATTTAGTTTTTTAACTCCCACCAGCAGAGGCATGAAAGACACTTTGGGGCTGGAAACAAGGCTGCTCCTGGTCCTGCAGTGTTGCCATGACTGCAAGAGGAGAAAAGCTGCAGGGGACCAAGGAGGAAATTTCCCCTGAGGGTCTAAGAGCATGATGGAAACTCAAATCCCTCCTTCTGTCCCACACAGTGTCCACGGCATCAAGCATTACTGACCATGGAGGCAGCTTGGGAAGAAATGCTGGGATCCTGGGACAATCCAAGCTGCACCCAAACTGACATGTTCCTACAGTCAAAATAAATGCAGCAGGGAGAGAACTACTACAATATTAAGATCTGTCTTGGACATTTCAGAGTTAAAAATATCATACAGTTGTTACAGGCTACCTTTTATTGTAAATGGAAATAGTACAAAAGTTTTCAGGACTTAATGCCACATAAAATACTGATGTCACCTTATGAATCGTTCTCTCTGACAGCACAGTAAGTGCCATAAAGCAGGATTTAGTACCCATGATAAAATGTTTAGTTTTTATGTAGATATACATAAACCAAGGGAAAATATCTCAAGGGAAATCTGCACCAAATCGTAAACCACAAGAGGGACATGGAGATTAGAATTCTGGAGGCATTGTGTATTAAATGAGCAGTCTACTATTCAAAAAAAAAATCAATTGAAGCAAATTCAGTACTTCTACAATTATTATAGCACAATAACTGTCATTTTGAAGGATGAAGGTTGGTTATTTCAAAGGTTTCTATACAGCACTTCCCTGGCTACTTGAAATGTGGTATTTTTAAACTGCAGTATCAGCCAGCCAAATAAATGTATCAGACACCTTCGAGCAATGCACTTAAATGAGAGAATATTCATAAAGGATTTAGAAAGACATCTTAATTCACTGACCTAAATATTACAAAGCAAATCACCAGAATGTCTTCTACATGCAACCATGTTGGAAAATTTCAATTACTTCTTATCTTATAATTAAACTACTGGCTTAATACTTTGTATTTATATGGCACCTTTCACCCAGGGAGCTTAACGTGCTTTACAAACATTATCAGCTTTTACAGTTAGCTGGCTTTTGTGATGAGACACTATATTGCAGACTTCCAGTTTGAAGTTTTATGTTAATTACATACAAGCAAAAGAGGGATCTTGAGTCATACCAGGTAACATAAAGTTCATCTAAATAAACTGAGTTACTATGAATTTATTAATGAGGTAGTCAACTCAGAAAAGCAAGGAGGAGCAAGCACACCACAAAACATATCTTCTTTGGATATTTTGCTGCATCATTGCTGCCATTTTTAAAATAGTATTTCTACAGACATGAAATTACTTTAAAATCTTTTAAAAATTTCATACTAAATAAAGAAAAATTGACATGTTACTATGTTTGCATATATCATTCCTTCACTTTGTAAGATACGAAAACATGTATGGCTTTGGGGAATGACAGATTTCATGAGTGGACTATTAGATGGATTAGAAATTGGTTGGAGAGTCACATCCATAATGGTCAATGGCTCAGTGCCTCAATGGGCAAGTGGTGCTCCACAGGGGTCCATACTGGGACCAGTGTTACTTAATATCTTCATTAAGGACACAGACAAAGGGAACTGCACCACCTCAGCATATATGCAGGTGACACCAAGCTGAGTGGTGCAGTTGACTCACCTGAAGGATGGGATGCCATCCAGAGAGACCTGGACAAGCTTGAGAACTGGGCCTGTGGGAATCTCACGAGGTTTAACAAGACCAAGTGCAACGTGCTGCACCTGGGTTGGCCAGCAGGGCCAGGGAGGGGATTCTGCCCCTCTGCTCTGCTCTGGTGACACCCCACCTGCAGTGCTGCACCCAGCTCTGGGGTCCCCAGCATAGGAAGGACATCAACCTGCTGGACTGAGTCCAGGGGAGGCCAACAGGATGATCACAGGGATGGAGCACCTCTCCTATGAGGGAGGGCTGAGAGAGTTGGGTTTGTTCAGCCTGAGAAGAAGGGTTTGTGCCCTTCCAGTACCTGAAGGGAGCCCACAAGAAAGATAGAGAAAGAAATTTTTCAAGAGCATGTAGTGACCGGACAAGGGAGAATGATATGAACCTGAAAAGGATAAGTATTAGGAAGACATTCTTCAGTGTGAGGGTGGTGAGGCACGGGAACAAGTAGCCCAGAGAAACTGTGGATGCCCAATTCCTAGAAGTGTCCAGGTCCATGTCAGAGAGGGCTTGGAGCAACCTGGTCTAGCAGAAGGTGTTCCCTGCCGATGGTAGGTGAGCTGGAACTGGATACCTTCAGGGTGGCTTCCAATGCAAGCCATTTGATGATTCTGTGATTTCAACATTACACAACCAGTACTTCTTTCCTGAGTATACTGAATCAGCTTTTTAAGGTTTCATTGGTCCAACAGCACTGTTAAAATCCATGTGTTCCGAGATATAAATCACCCTTAAATCACTTTGCCTAAAAGCGCTTAAAATGTTAGAAACTTTGCCACACCGCAGCAACCCACAGAACTCTGTAAGGCTCATCTAAAACAACCTGCAGCAATAGGTACCACTACTTCCACTACTTGTGCTCAGACCATGAAGGACAGAACATAAGCGCAGAATTCAAAGCTCAGCCCTATTAAGAACATAAAATATTTAAACAAACATTTTACAGTAATAAAAAATATATACATACAACTCACTGCTGCAGAATGAAGCATCCTTACAGGACAAAATGAAAATAGTTTATAAAATTACAGATTCAGAAAAAAGCAGAGAATGAATGGTGAAGGATCAACTGCAGACTTTCTACAGTGGTACAACCTAAATGTCCACATGAGGTATTGAGTTCAGCTCACCTGTGTCCCAATTAGAAGGGGAAAAAAAATCTTTAGTGTCCAGCAGGCCACATATTCTACAGACACATACATACTTTTACTGAAAAACTACTTAAGCAATTGTTTACAGAGCTTTCAATATTTTATTGGGACCATTTATTTTCTCGTTCCACCTGGAAAGCAGAGCACTTCATTCTGCTGTATGTTCAACACTCACCAGTTTTCATAAGAAAAAAATTACGGCTAATACCTTTTTTAAACCTTTTAGAATATTCTAAAACAGTTTTTCTGAATACAAAAGCTGCAGTGTTTCATACCCAAGATTTAGACTCTTTCAAGAGCAAATACTGCATCCCAGCAGAAAAGAAATATTATCTGCCTTTCCTGAGATATCAAATGATAATCTTTTACCATTTAATACCACAAGATACAAGACCCCCTCAAAAAAAAAAAAAAAAAAGGAAAGAAAGAAAAAAAGAAAACTACAAAAACAACATACAAGGTCTACCCAAGAAAAAAAATCCTAGTGGAGGAATTGATTTTGGGAAAAGATTTCACGACCTGTGGTGAAGAACATTAGAACATTTCCCTTTCAGATTGACATTACAAAGGTAACACAAAAGAATGAAGGCACAGAGAGACAGAAAAACAAGCAGCATTCAAAGCTGCACGATAAATAAGCATACAGCATGTAATTTTTCAAGTCAATATACAGATCATTTTCTGCTTCACTTTCCTTCCTTCCCATCTGCATCTCACTGTCATTAAATTGCATCGCCTGTACCTGATAAAGCATGTACACAAGGATGCTGAAGGGACTGTAGTGACTTTTTTGGACACATCCACGGTACTACAGCTACTGCTCCAAAAGGCAATCAATTCCCAGTACACTCCTGCATCATCAACTCCCTCTATTTACAAGATCTGAAAAGATGTGATACTTCCTCATACCAACACAACATTTCATTTTTTGTAATCTATTTATTTGAAGAATTAGTCAGTTTTAACAATGCTGAGGTCAATATTATGGTTTTGAATAACAGCAGGTTAAAAAAAAACAGGTATTTGCAGTCTACCTGAAACTGTGTGACTACAAAACCTCTTCTTATGATCTACAAACCTGTTGCATGAACCAATTATCACATGCATATGGTGAACTAATTCAAGTGGAACTATGCTGGAAAACACAGGTATGAAGGCAGGTAACAGCAGTGCTTCCACCAGTCACCACAAAGCAGTCCCCCCCACCTGGTTTAAGGGAACCAAGAAAGAACAACAGATTTGACAGAGAGTGCTAGGGAAAATAGAAAAAACATGATGGCAAACTGGCCTTCTCACTTTGACATGCTTTGTCCCTATGGTTAAAGATCATAGCACACTTGGAAAGAGCAAAGCAAGCTGTTCTGCATCACCATGCTCGCTGCTGATGGCAAGTCCTCGGGAGGGCAGCACACACGGTGCTGAGCCCCACAGGGCTGCCAGGTGGGCAGAACTCAAGCAGAGCCCCACACATCCACTGCATCCAACTCAGGAAAGATGTCACCAGGCAGAAGGGTGGGCAAGGATGTGCTCAGAGCAAGAGAAGGGGCAGCCACGTAGCACAGAGGGCAGACTGTGCCATTTTGAACTATTTCGTATCTGCTGACTTCTATTTGTTATACTACTATAACTGAAGGTTAGGCAAATTTTTTTCTTGTGGTTAGGTCAAACACATCATCAAAATCTTCAAGTAGTTTACATTAAATCTCTTAAATTGCACTGCTGCAAATGATGAGGTTATATGTGGCCTGAAGCAATCATTTAAAAAAATTTTCTCTTTCAGGTCGAGTGGAAATATATGACTCGTTAATCCAGGGCAAAATCAGTTATGGCCTGAAGATGAAGCTTCCCTTTTGTCTGAATAAAGCTGACATTTCTGTTCCACAGTACAGATTCTAAAAACAAAAGTTAATTAATTTAGGACAGCAATTCTTTTAATGCTTTTGGCAACATCTTAAACCAGTGAATACAAACTTAAGTATTTATGATGTTCTGAAGCCTCAGAAGAGTGCAGCAGCTGAGCAATTCAGGATGCTAAAAGTAATGCCAATAGCTGGGTCATAGTCTGTACAGTACTCAGATTGTTATACCATCGCTCATTTGCCAAATGCCATTTGCATCTAGATATTTCTTCTTTCCCAGCTAAGTGATTCATACTGCTGCTTGCTTCCTTAAATTGTAACGGCTGGAAAGATTAGTTAAATTTTTAACTGATGCTCATTTGTTACTTGTGAATTATACCAGTATGTTTATAACCACACGCATTTCATATGCACACATAAGAGACAGAGAGAGAGAATACAGTAGAAAGACAGTAATGTGTCATAACATTTACCAGTCGTTTGCTGGAATCAGTTGCTGATGAGATGAGTGGACTAATTTCCCCAGAGACAGATCATATTGCATCCTGCATGGCTGCAGGCCTACTGCCCTGAGAATAAAGCACAGCTCCTCCACCAAGCCCGGAGATGTGAAACAACACCTCAAGCTCTAAGCTGGCCTGTAACAAGTGTTTGTGTTCAGTAAAAGTGGTTAGCACCACTGTAGTTTATTCTATGCTAAATATTTCTTAAATTAATGCATGAAATTTAGCATATAGATGTTTTTTACATTCCAGTAACAGCTTCAACTTTTAGTTAAAGGGTAGTCTGATTTTATTTTTTCCAATAATGGAGTCAGATGAAAGTTTGGGGTTACAATCCAGTCATGTTCTACCATGCCAAATACTTGGGCTTAATCCCCTGCCTTCCTATGAGCTCCCAATCTGAAGTTACATAGTGTTAAGTCACCCTTAACTTCAATTGTTTATAAAAAGGGTAGAAGAGAGCTTCTTCTTCCCTACTCAGACTTGTTCTGTACAACCAGTTCTGAAGCACAGGCTCTTGTACACGAGGCACTTCTTAGCACAGAAAGAGGTTGGTCTTGCTCAGACCTTCCAAGCTGTAATTGCCATGCTAGCACGTTTCTCACTCGAAACACAAGGAGACAGACCATCAGAACCACTCACCCCTGCATTCACAGGCTCCACACTACCTACAAAAACAGCTGAAGGTGATAGAAGCTGCCCTGCCCCATGAAGTCAATTATGAGGAGAACCTGTAGGAATCTACTTCCAGGTCTGCGAAACATTTCCACTTACAAAATCCCATTTGATTCAAAACGTCTCCTTTATCTGTATTTGCAACAACAAATTTCCAACCTTCCACATTTTAGAACAGGGCTCCAAAGGAACTGCCTACAAGTACTTGATATTGCAAAGAAGCTAAGCTGAGGCAAACAAGTTTGGTTCTGAATGCTCCATAATGGCAGAAAGAAATGCTGGTGCTTATAAAAACAAAAAATAGCAATTCTGAGGGACTGGTGATCAGAGACAGAGAAGTCTTTGTATCTAAAGGTTTCCACCTGCCATACACAACACAGGCACATACCAGCACCAGGGCATGCTATTCCTTTTCAGCCTAACACAGGCTGGAACTTCAGTAACCAAACTAGAGGGGCTACAAAGTTTACATCTTTAAAAGGACAGATACTAGGTCACCCTACCAGAACCAGTACACTAAGTTTAATCAGAAATTATTTCGAAAGCCCCAGGCAGAACGTTATAGAATTCCAATACCAGAAAATGTGGACATGTCCCAGCTCAATTCTGGCAAAAAGCATGCATTGCCCACCCCATCTCCAGTGACAAAAACTCCAGACAGGAACAGATCACTATTGCCTGGAGCTAGGAAAAAGAAAAATCTCCTCAATGAATGTTATTTGCGCAGAGGACTTTAACCCAGCCAAGCCTTTGCTGACAGCCACTGCATAAGCACATTAGCCCATGAGGTGATTCACTGCCCTGCTGCAGTTCTCACAGTTTGAAGGACTTCAGAAAGGTCTGACTAGAAGCTGCAGATACACTACAGAAAGACAAAAATCTTGACAAACAACATCCTTAAAGCTGAAGAAAAAAAGTCAAATGACTAGAGATATGGAATGATCAAGAGAGGCATATTTAATTATAGATTCAATTGAAAAAAACAGTTGTGCAAAGAATTCAGGAGAAAGATCAGAACTGGGTATGCTCATATAGGAGAAAATGATAACACAAAGCCTAATTTTTTATTTGCATTGTAGAAACTGTCAAGAATAAAAAAATATTAAATTTACCATGGTAAAGGTAACTAGGGAAGAATGCATTAATTTTTTATTTGTACAGCTACTGCACTTACTATAATAACTTTCAGAACAAAAGAAAGCCATGCCTTTTCATAATTAGCGTACTATGACAGTATTTTTTCCCTAAGTAAAACACAGGCAAATATTACTTTAAAAAAAAAAAATCATACATACATACATACATATTTAACCGATACTCAAAACAAAGTTTTTTAATGGGGCACTTCAGACTTGCCCAAAAACCAGAGTGGGTCATTGTGTAATATTGCCCTGAGATGCATTTCCTGCAAATAGGAAAGAATACAGATGGAGCAAGATACTCAGTTCTGCTGGATCATGGGAGGAAGTCCTTATGATGGGAAAAGTGAGTAAAGCACTGAATTTATAAGGAAATTTAGAAAAGCTGGATATATTTCATCTGCTTAACAAAGGTGCATAGGAACCTTGTCACATTAAAGGATGACAGGACTAATTCAGAAAATTACAAGGGCTGGGGAAATTATTATGAATGTCAGAATGAAATTGTTGAGTGCATAAATTCTGACAAAAAAAACTTTTTGATTATGAAATAATTTCCAAAAGAAAATGATATTGCCAATGACAAGTCTAATACTAAACTAGACAAAACTTGAAAATAAAGATAACTTTTTTGTTTGCTAGATAGAAATAGTACCTTATTGATTCTTGCATAGATGATTTTTCAAAATGAGAAAAGATGATGATCTGCCGTTAGAGGGAAGCCATCAGTAGTCTGGCAAAACTGCATTAAGATCTATGCTACTCAGGATAGTCTTAATACAACTAGGAAAAAAAAAAAAGTGAATACTAAGGTTCAAGATTTGTTGACAATATTTAAATTAGCCAGGAGAGTAAAACTATGGGTGGATTGCAAAAAAAAAGTTTAAAAGTTACATTTTTAAAAGGCCATGCACTTGGAAAAAAGTCAATCTTCATGTCACAGACAAAGTAATGGGCTCTAATCTTACTCAGCTTGGAAGTATAACTCTGGGATTATAATTTTATTTCATCTACACAAACAATATATCTCCAGGCTACTCCCAGGACCATCCAAATCCTATCTCAACAAATGCAGAGGAACAGTAGAAGAGAAGCAGGCAGGACCTCAAAGCAAGACTACAGCTGAGTAACACCCTGTCTGTCCCAGGACAATCTCAGCCACAGTGTCCAGCCATGGAACTCAGCAAGATGAGTTGCAGGAAGCAGCTATCCCTCATCACCTTTCCAACTAAGGAGTGTTTCAGCCTTGGGGTGTAGGACACATGGTGGGATGAAAGGGAAGGGCATTTTGGGATTGCATAAGGTTTATCAGCATGGGAATGCTAACAAAGATCAAGCTGGGGAGCAGGAGTGGCAGGGAGCAAGGGGTTATAGTAGGTCTCTGAGCTTGAGAACACCTGCATGTCTCTAGAGATGAGAGCAGCCAGGGTGGTGGCAGTGGGACCAGGGAGTTCCTGTGTCCAGGTGCCAGTAACTGAGGACACCGGGACAGCCTCTGAGCAGAGCCAGGCATCTCGGCTCAGCTGCTGGCAGGCTCCTACAACATGTGTATACACATACTCTCACTCCCAGAGCTCCATCCCGCTCAAACAGAACTGTCTCAGCGCTCTCTCTGCTGGCCTTATCCCTGGCATGCACACAGAGTGCACATCCATGCCTGCTGGAGATCCATTTCAGCCTCAACACTGGTCAGCCCTGAGGCATGAGGCAGCAGCTGCCTTGCTTCTCTAGCGCTGTCCGACCCAGAACGATGTATTTTCCTCCAAGACAAAATAGATGCTTTCAGGCAACCATCAGCTAAATGCTTACCAGTCACAACAAAACAGCAGGTTATTAAAAGCTATGCAGAGGAGAGAACAAAATAGAGACAAGCTTAACACTGCCATTAAACCCACTGTGGGCCTGCACCTCGAATGCTGCCTCCAGTTCTGGTCCTCTCCTCAGACAATCAATGGTTGAGCAGCTAATCCCCCACTGCCTGGAAAGGCAACAAAGGAGCCAGGATATAACTGGCTAATAAAACTCACAGGCAGCACAGCCTGGGTGAAAAGTTGTACCTCGTGTGGCCCAAGAGCTAGGGACCAACAGTAGCATGCTCACAATGAACAAATGGAAGTAGATTCACACAACCTTGATCTAAGTCATGGGGCCTTGCCACAAGATACTGTGGCTACCAAAACCCTACAGCTTTAAGGAAGAGGGCAAAACATTTACAAAAGAGAAATGCAGTAACAGTCAATATCCACATGGAAATCACCTCTATGGCAGGAAAATATCCTGAGTCACATACCATTAAAGGGTGGAAGAAGACAGATGGTGGGGTCATTACCTTGTTGCTGTAATCTTATCAAGCTTTTCATTTTTGGCCACTGTCAGAAAGGATATGGGGTTAGACAGACTTTGGGTCTGACTCAATATGAGTAATTCCTACATTCTGTTCTTATTTTGATTTTCTGAGAAATTAAAAATAGTAATGACACAAAGGACATCTCCACAAAGTGCTGATACTTTTCTTGTAAAGTAGACAGATAAGTCTGAAGCTTCTTCCCTTTTTTCAGTGTGAGATTCCTTTCTTAACCTGGATAATTTCATAGATCAAGGTTAGAGAGAGAACCTACAGAATAACTGCCACAACACAGAAAACCAACATCCTTCACTGGGGAAATGGTAAGAGGCAGCTGGACAAACGAGAAATGGGAAGACAAAGTTTAGATAGATCTGCTACTGATAGAAGAGCAGCAGAGCAGCCAAAGCACCCCTTGCCCTGCTTAACAGGTACAGCTGATATGAGCAAAGCAAGGTTAAGGCGCCAATGCATGGGAACCCTCCCATACCCTCATTTACATAGCACAAGGACCAGCTCCTATAACCCTTTAGTAGCAATCCCATGTGGATTAGCCTAGATTTTTTCAGTGAGGGACTTGCAACCTCAGGCTGCCTATAATTGTTGCAGTACAGAGTCTACTGGACAACAACACTATAAACCTCTGAATGAATACCACCTAACTCTGATGCCAAAAATCATGATCCATTAATTCCACCAAAACACCTGCCTTGTCTGATGTAACCCCTGTGTGACAGAAGGGGTTACCTCCTCACACCACATTGCAAGTTATGCAAGTGTTCTCCAAGCAACATACCCACCTTAGAGAAACACAATGACACAAACTGCACCTATTCCAAAAAAATATTTAAAACTCCAATCATGCACTATTATGTCATTAGCAAAGCAGAGAAAGAAAAGATGGGGTTTCAGTCTATTCATTTTCAAGCAGTTCTCATTTTAGGCAAAAAGCACAGTACAAACTACAAACAGTTATCTAAAATATTGCAATTATACAGAGCCACCTCAGGCAAAGCTTTCGGAAGCAGCAGAGACAATTTTCCCACACTGGAGACAACAACACAGTCATAGTGACAGCACTTCCTTACTGTTATTTAAAAGGACAGTCTAGACTGAAGACACAGCATCAGCAACTTCAAACTCAAGTTCAATGAAGTCAGGCAATTCAAATGCCTGCAAGTAAATATGCAATAAAGGAATGGGGACAAAAAAGTGAAACAGCAAACATGCACTCACAAAACTCACTGCCAATAATGGCAGTATATCAAAGTGCAAATCTACAAGACGACGGTCACTGATTGACAACAGCTTTCAATGAACAGACATCCTGTCTGGTCAAGCAGGAGCTCTAGTGAATGAGAAGACAACAAACATACATAATACGAGGCCATTAATCCATTACCACTACCAAAAACTAAAGGCAAGATAGAATTAAAATACATTTAAACCAAGGATATTATTTATAGAACTTCTACTGAATATGATTTATTTATTTATTTTTAAGGAAAGTACAACAACATGCTGTGTTCTAAATCCCAACTGAAGAAAAACCCTCTATTACAAACTTAAGCTCACCCTGCTCCTCCACAGCTTCATACAAGTAGAATTCTTTACATGTACAAACCTTGAATCTATCTCTGGGACAAATCATCTTCCAAAGTTCTCCTATGCAAACACAGAAAAACAAAATTACTATACGCCATTAGCAGAGACAGAGAAAACCAAAATGGGAGAAACAGTATCCTGCAATGACAGACAGGATTTCAGCATGATGAAGTAGCACATAAGGACCTCAACATCGCTCCTGCTTTGTACACTTGCAACATCATCCTCATCTCCACTTGCACTTTACTCTCCGATACTTAGTAATAGCAGGTCATCTGTAAAAGCTTAAACAAAAGTTGCAAGAGCAGCAGAATTTTTTTGCAGGTGGTTGCAGACAACAAAGTATTTACTTCATCCAAACTAGCACTGAAGATATTCATTGCTTTACAACATATACAAGGGAAGGAGTGGGGAAAAGACCATGTAGTACCTCACAACCAAGCATATGAAGCCCTGGAAATGCAACTAGTTAGTAGTGAGACTTGGGTAATAAATGTCATTGAAAGCACTTGGCACAGCACCATTCCTTTAAGACACACATGCCTGATGTTCACATCATCCGAAAATGCAAACAGCTTCCTGAAACTCAATTTCCAATTGAATTTTGTTTCCAGCTTGAAAAAAAAGGAACTGGTATGTGACAAGGAAGGAGGGTTGCCAAGAACTTCTGTATGCACTTAGACATATTTCTGGGTGGATGGCTGGGTTTAATTAAAAAAAATACATAAAAAATTAAAAACATACAAAGTGACCAAGTACTGACAAGATGTGAGAAATGTACCCATGGTGTTAAAACATCAAAACATTTAATTTGCAGTCTCTAGGATTAAGTGTGATGATAGAGAAAGCTAGGAATTAATGAACCATTCTAACATTGAAATTGGGTTAGTCCCCATAAATGGCTAGTAGCTGATTTCAGAATAAGTAAATCTTACCAATGTGTAGCATTAGCTACTGTTTTAACAACCCTTGCTCTCAGATGGGACTCCTGATAAATCTTATGTGCAAAGCAGAATGGCATCCCTTCCCAGAGCTATCACCCACACCTCCTCTTCCCAAACAACATACATATTGCAGTCTCAAGCCAAATAGAAAGCATGAAGCAGCAATGTGATTTACATAACCGCAACTAAAACAATTTCAATTACCCAACCAGTATACAAATTAAAACACAAAGTAATTGTCTATTAGTCATGTTTTTGCCTCTCATTTCTACAAAATATTCTATATGAACTTTTGCCACAATGCTAGCAGTTGAAGCCAGTCAAATAGAAGCATGACTCCAAATAAACCCACTCTAGCACAATTGTGTCTAAAAACTCCAAGTCTGTACTTTTCAAGTGGCATACAGATTATCTTTATTTGCTTAAAATGGAAGCTACCAGAACAGCCATTTTACCCAAGAAAGAATCAGTGAGATATTTGTCGAGTGTTGTCTTTACTAGCAAAATGGAAATTACGGAAACTAAAGTTGGTTAAAAACATGAATTTCATTAAAGCTATTTTTCCTGAAAGAAGGGAGAAGAATCAAAATTTGAATTTTTGAAGCATATCTTAATAGAAGCTGAGACTGGCTACACTGTGAGTGCATGATGGTGAATGCAAACCCAGCTGAAGAACAGATAGAAGTATTTGGAAGAACAGAAAGAAATACAAGAAGAATAGAAGAAAGCCTGCCAAAGAAGAGATCTAAATGTTAGAACCTGTCATTTAGCCACTACAAGAAGCAACCTAATACAGCTAAGTGGGCTCTGTAAAGTTGCACAAGCAGGACAGTGCCAGTCCAAGAGCACAGCAGTCCAGTTGCAGTCTATAAATGCAAACCCAAGTCTAGCTGAGTTTGCAGCTTGTCTGGTCTCAAACAACCAGCAGTAAGCAAGGATGACAGCCAAAGCTAAAGCCAGCAGCCAGCTCTCACATAAAAATACTGTGTATGGTCTAAATTAGCTACATTCCTGAGAAGCACCCTTCCCCCAGGATTGCAAGAGTGCTCAATATTAACAGGTAGAAGCACTTAAAATACTCTTGAGAAAATTTAGGACAGACAAGGTCTGCAATGCTTGCTATGTAAGCAAATAATACATGCTTAAATTGCTCCAAAAATGTTAAGAAATTATGACAATCTGTCCTGAGTCCTTAACTCACTATACCTGTTAATTAAAAAGTTATTAAATACGTAACACGTCTGACGTCAGCCAGCTGATTTTTTCTAATTGCTTGATTTTCTAAATATTTATAACTATACATTTCAGAAATGCTGAAACAGTTTGGCTTTTTTACAGCAGCACAGCCTTTTATATTTTTTTTCATCAAATGATTTAAAATAATATTTTTTCCAAGATCAAGCAGAAGTTGTACAACAAGATTTTTTTCTTTTGCACCTCTCCCAATTTCTGAACGCAGGTTTTTGAAGAATTCTATTCATCAAATAACGCATTGCACAAAACAAAGCAACAACCAAGCAAAACAAATGAGCCACCACATACAGCCTTTAAAATCCAAAACATGACTTTAACAAGGAAGTTTTTCTGAAGACTCATAGGCACTGTGCAATTTGTCCTCCATGAGGTCAGACTGCCTAATCATACTACATCACTACAGCACACATAAAGGGCACCCTGAGATGTTATGCTTTATAGTATTATAAAACACCTTCAAATAATAGGTAGGAGGAGAAGACTACAGAAAAACCAAACAGATGTTTTCATTACCCCAAGTTTTACTCATTACCAAGCCCTTCTTGTTTCCATTTTGAAGCAGATGATTGAGTCACTAGAGAACCTGAAGGATCATTTCCTGAAAAAGCACTCTGAAACAATTGCATCAGGTCAACAGATACTAACTAGATTCAAATACAATTCATGCTATATTGTCAAGCACACTACCAGAACCTATGTAATAAGCATTCTTCAAGTTCTACTAATGATGATGTAAAAAGAAATATCCTATTTGCTCATTTATTTCCTGAGAAATGACACACCAACTTTAGCTCAGCTCTCCCTCTGGGAACCAGGAGTGATGCCATAAGTATCAGCTCCTCAGGCAACAGGAGAAGCTAATCCACTCTTAGTCAGCCTAAAACCTTTCCAATTTTAAGACATATATATATTTATTCTAGCCAATACCAGTGCCAATGATTAAAGTTGACACAGCTTTTATATGCCTCTTGCTCACCTTTAACTGGTGAGCGGAAATTTCTTATGGTATGTTCAGATTTAAATTAAAAACTCCTTCTATTTTTACGTTTCATAGACATTCTGAGAAAAGATAAATCCTTAATATAACATTAACTTTCTTCTGAGGCAACATCTTTTTTGAAGGCTTTAGCTACTTCCTTTTCAGCTCGGGGCACTTGGAGCCTGGCAGAGAAGGCTCCGTACCAGAGATTGCATAGACTTTCCAGAGAAATCCTACAAATCACAGAATGGGTGAGACTGGAAGGGACCATTCTGGGTCATGTGGTCCAACTTCTCAGCTCAAGCAGGGTCATCCTAGAGCCTGGTTTCCACAGCAGTGGCTGACAGACAGACCTCACTTAGATCTTACATTGTACACACCGTTAAAGCTCTTATGGAATTTAAAAATCAGTATTTTTGCAGAGCCCATTCATATGGGGAAATTTGTCCATGGACTCACCATTCAAAGGCAAATCTGTCAAGGGAACCCAAGCCTGGAATAGGCTACCCATCCCCATGAGCATGCGACTACAGGGACAGAGACAGAAAATGTCTGCTGCAGCAGCAGATAATGGATCAGGAGCTAAAAGGAACACAGGGAAACACATTCTGTCCATGACACAACTGATGCCATAACAAAACCCAGACATACAAATTGTAGTGCAATGCTCAATAGCATTGCAGGAGCAGAAGCTCAGAAAAGAGAAGGGGAACCACTAAACCAGGAGCCAGTATAAATCATCAACATCTAAAAGGAGAGGGCTGAGGGCTACAGGAGTCAGGACTTCAGAGGGATTACCCATGCACCTGTCCTCCTGCAACACTGCCCTCAAGGTAAGCCTTCATTTCCCCCCCCCCAAAAAAAATCCCTGCACCTCAGTTTCAAGACAGACTGACCCTGTCCTATCCAGTCTTTTTCCTCCTTTTCCCAAAGCCTAAAAACAGCTGCCTGCAGGGATTTCCTGTACTCTGCCAAAGTCTGAATGAATCTGCAACTGAGGCAAGGGGAGCAGTGAAGAAAACCTTTACCTAATGCTCCAATCAGATAAGACTGGGGGAGCATGTCAGCTGTGGCCAAAAAATTAGATCATTTTGATATACAAGAATATATATAACCAACACATCCACATCCAATAATAAAGGAATGTTTGTAACACATGCACTCAGTGCAGTCTGACCACAGCCTTTTTCTAAGGCAATCTTGACTTCACTCCCTTTGTAAAGTTTTTCATAATAAATGCAACAAAATTGTCCAAATTCACTCCTTGTTTTTAAAGAGCACCTAAATTAAAAAACATTTTGGAGAAGAAAAAAAAAGACCAAAATTGAAACAGGAAAGTCATCTTCCTCCTAGAGACTTGTGATAAAGGCAGATTCTGCCTTTGTAAACACAAAAAGTACAACTGACAGCAGGATGATAGCTGTAGGACATAACACAATCAATTGTACCAGCAGCAGCACAACCATGAATTTGCTTCCCCACCAATGAAGTCCTCTCCTCGAATTCTATACACTCCTCTCTGCCCCTTTCACCATTACAAAGGCTATTCCATACTCAAAGCTCCTCTCCACATCCCTACCAGGGCAGGGTAGTGCATGTTGTGACGAGTTCAGGCCTATACACATGCTGACTGCCAGGCCGCATACGCCAGGTATCACCTCATCAAATTAAACATATAATTTTAATGATTACCTTAAAGATGTATTAATTTGTACATCTCTGCTCTACTTAGCCTCCACTATGCATGAAATTTGATGATGCTTCTCTAGTATTTCCACCTCTCCCCCAAAGCATGGTTCCATGTTAAACTGAAGGTTTTAAAAATTTTAGTCTCAGTCGAGCCAGTATCAAGATTCAGCCTCTTGTGTTGATGCACATTCACTGCCAGTGGACACTGCTACATGTTGAGACTGAGCCATGAAATCTGTCCTGCTCTGTTCACACCATCTGGACATGTCCAAGAATGGAAATGCACCACCAAGAACACACACATTTTACAAAGCAGCAATTTGTGAAGCCCACTTGAACACCACCAGTACGGCTGAAACCCAGCCATTCGGTATGCTATGGCCTTCAGGCTAGGAGCTCTGAAAAACCCATGCAGAATCTACTGCTGCCTGGAGCGTAGCTGATATCCCATCATTACTCCTGAGAACTTCCACTTACTTCTCTACTTATCTCCTGGAACAAATCTCCCCCTTCATGCGGTTGGTATAAGAGTATCTTTCATGAGCAAAGCTTCTCTTCCATTACTTTGGGGAAAATGAACATGAAACGAGTTTTTCTTCCTCAGACCTCTAAGGTTTCACATATTGCCTGTTTCATTCAGAAGCTCCCATTCTATTTTAATTATATCCTCCCAAAGCAGAGTGTATATTAGTGTCAGGTTCCTTTGCAGGCCCAATGGGGAAATATTTACCAGAAGTGTTCTTTATCAGCGCCTGCTCATTCTGGATGCCAGGAATTTTAATTAGAGTTTTTGCCTTTATCAGAAAGTATTTTTTTGCATTAGATAATTCTTTCACCTTGTAAGGTTAAAAGTAAGAACACCTGGATTTGCCCTCGACGGTTTTGTAATACTGTTGAGTTCCTCTTCTTGGAAGAGGGACGTTGAATTCTATTCCTTCCCACGTAGGAAGACCAGACAGTAGAATTAGTACCAGATGACCTCATTCTTTACAATATCCCTTCAATACAGTGAAAATCAGCTTCGGGTAACTCTGCAGGAACTACTTTCTCCTGCAATGCTTTCATTATTAGTACTGCCTGTTATTACTGTTGCTACTTATTCACAGCACAGGACTGCTGTAGGTATCTGTTTCTTTGCCAAATCTTAACTGCACTGAAATCTGTGCTAATTAACTGCCTCTGGGCAATTGTTGCTCCTATTGTTCTTGCTTCAACCAACTGGGTCAGAGAGTTGGATGGATTTTATCATAATTGCAATAAGTGAATATACTTGAAATCTTATTTTCCAAAATAGCGAGTGTCTCTTCTTTAGAATATCCTCCCATTTACACACTTCAGGGTAAGAATTTCAAATTTGCATCAGATATATAGCATGGGAAATTACCTGAATTTAGCTGCAATACAAAACCAATCATAAAACAAAGTACTTAGACTTGTTCAACAGAAAGAATTTATCATGGTAATTTCTCAGATTTCTGGTGCATACCTGTAAGAAAGAATTAGCCACAATCTCGTTAAGCATACTATCTTCTGAGCCTACAAGGAAGGACAAAACCAAACTTTTCCTCCAAGGATTACTGCCAGAAGTTTTACAATCAGATACAGAATGTAGGTGCTAGAACGTATAAAATACGACCTTTACGACCACCATACTACCAGCAGCTTGACAGCCAACATGACGAATATAGGACAACAACTTGGGGAAGTCGGAAGCAAGGTAGGGAAAAATGTATTAGCCACGTATGTATGGAAGATCGCAAACAGAACTTGTAAAACTTGAGATTATGGAACCAGGAGCTCTAGAGCTATTCTACTAATAGACAGGACATTAGACCTATAACTCACAGAAGAAAAAGACTGCAAGCCAGAGACAGTGACTTAAGCAAGGAAAGTGTGAGGTTTAACTAAGTATTGGCATCACAGGAAGTTGAGAACAGGGATATCCAATATTTGGGTAAAACAACAGAACTTGAGTAAGTTCAGAAGTGGAAAGAAATAAACATTTTAATGAGGCCTGGACAGCCAGGCTGGAAAGCAGTTGCTGACTGTGCCTGCCCATGTACTCGTACACAATCCTGCTGAGTGCGTGGGAGCATGTGTGTGCCTGAGGCATACTGCAGTGGTTTCAAGGACCATTATATAGCGATTCATGGACCAGTAGTGATTTAGGCTGAGTAACACCAGACAAAACTATCTTTACAGTCCCTTTTTAGCATTTTGCCTCTTGATTCTATGCAGTGGTTTGCCCATATATTATTGTTGTACTGGTGGCCAAAAGTGCCGTAAGTTATGCCCAGGTAACAAGCATTCATCTTATTCAGCTTGTCTTCACCCTTAGTACAGTGCAACTTATTTATAATGCATGTCGAAAGAGGCAACTCAAGAGAGACCTGCAGAAACAATGATAAAAGATGGCACAAATTGAGGAAAAAAAAAAGAGTGACAGAGAAATAAAAAAGACGAATAGGTGAGATACAGGAGGAGAAGCAGTTCAGAGCCCCTTTGCTATTAGGGAGCTGGAAGAATAACGCAAGGAAAAAGGCCCAGAATGACAAATCACATGCACAGAATCTCAAGTGGAAAACACTTTCTAACCCCTCAAGTAAATCAACAGTTGAAACTGTTAAGTTTTGTAGGTATTTCCTGAAATTGCTCTTCTTGCTAGGAGTAAACTACAGCAATCAGTGCCCATCAAGTTGCTGAAACAGAGTGCACTGCCCAGGATTGTCGGGTGTGCTTGTTCACGCTACAAAAGAGGCCAGAGACAAAGTCAGATGCAAACTAAAATCAAAAAATAGACAAGCTAGTACATTGATTTATTATTTATTTTCATGAATAATTACTCACAAAAAATCCTAAACTTTTAATACCATGGCTGCCACAGTACTCACACGCTGCTGCTCCAAAGCAATCAGCAAAGCAGGAACGCTGCCAGAACAGCTCAGTTCCGCCCGCTGTTCAACACACACGTTCTCAGGAGCAGTTAACCTCCAATTAAAGACAAGAGACAACAGTGGCTTCGCGAGAGCCATGCTCACTTCTGCTCCACCACTCACAACACGTGCAGATGGGCTGACAGCGTGAGGAAGTCAGCCCAAGGCACATCAAGTCATCCACCCTGCTTCCAGAAAGACAACCACAGGCAATGCCAATCCGGCAATCCCAACTATTCGGGCTTTAATACTTGGTCATCTTCCTAGAAGTTACCTCTTTCAACATCAGTACATACACTTTTCAGATATGACCAGATGGTGATTTTCATCATTATGTTCTCTCTAAAGTGCCACTGAACTTAATACTTCTGACTTCAAACAGTGAAGTTCACATTTTGCCAATCATATTAACTTTTTTATTGATCCTTACAATGACAACTATATTTCTTCCTATTAATGATTTGTCCAAACATAAATGCTTCAAGGAAAAAAAAAAAAAGAAACAACGTAACTTCAACATACAGAACGCTTAATTAAAAATCCAGACATACATGAATTCTGGTAATTCCCACGCTGAGCTACTGGATACATGGCTTTAGGATATTCCAACTTGCAGAGTACCAAGCGACAGAAGGCTCCAGAGCTCCTGCTTTATATTTTGAAATGATCTGGCCTTTCAGGGCTTCCCTATTCCCAGACGCACAGCTCAGAAACCCACAGCTCAAGTAGTAAGAGGAGCTGGAATATATTCCAGCTAAACAGCAAGGAATCTGGAACTGAGAGCCCTCAATCAGAGGGCCCAGGTTTTCTAAGCTCTCCTATACACAGGCAGAAATAAATATGCTCTTCTCTCACTCATCTCCTAAATAGTCAAGTTAACTGACTGATACGTAAATTAGAATTATATATATTCATCATGCAGAAGGCAAATTCAAACATTTAGCCCAAACAATCAGAAAGATCTTACATCAGCAAAGTACACAAAAACAGGCTTATGCAACTCAGTTAAAAAAAAATAAATAAAAGACACGATCAACCTTATCACTGGTTTAACTGAGTTTAAAGAAGTGTTCATGCACAAGTTCTCACTTTTCTTAACTCTATGACTCCTGCTGAAATTTTTTTCCATCAATTCATGTGGACCAGGAAGGGCCAAGAATGTGTTAAAACTAGGGAGATAAGATCTTTGAAAAAGGAAACAAAACAGAAAAACATTGACAACAACATGAAAGAGGAATAACTGATAATATTAATAATTCTTGCATAATCAGTACAGACTTTTAATGATAATGAAGAGATGAGCAGTCTATGAGCAATGTCAGGGTATCTGAGGAAATAAAAGGGTAGCCCAATAGCAAAGGATCAATGGACAATCCAGCTGTCCTCAAAGCACAACAGTGGATCTAAAAGCAGACAGAAGGATGGATTTGCGGATTTTCAAGGCTGTAGTACAGGAACATCTGGATCGTGACCTTGGTGTTGGGCTCCAGCCTTCCAGATTCAAAAAAGACAGTGACCAATGACACAGGTACGAAGGAGAGACAAGCAACACGCAGGCCAGGTGTAGCAGGCCTCTACCACAAAGAACACGGACAGCAGTGACAAAGAGAGGGACACAACGAGGACAAAAAACAGTGTTCCTGTTTGGACATTATTTCTCCCCTCCTTTTCTCTCTGTTAAAACAAAAATCAGTCAAAATTGAAAAAAAAATGCATTGCAACAGCTGAGGATTGTTAAAGAAAACAAACAATGAAATATTACGAAGCAATACAAAAATACCAAAATACAATAACATGAAGACAGCAAGGCTAATGGAGGAAATGGAAAACAAAAATATTAGATAAACTAGGAGCTTAGGCAACGTTATGTGGATTACTGGAAAACAATTTATTGGTTTTCCTTTTAAGAAATAGCTCATTTTAATATAACTACATAAATTATTAAACATAATTTTGTTTATGTTCATTAAACACTTTACCATAAAAGAAATTAAAACATTTGCAGAATGACATGAGACGTAATTAAAACAGTTTCAAACAACTTCACCCCATTATTTTTTTTATTCATTCCTCAGATTATATATCCTAATTTGACTTTTAATGAATAGAAATCAGAAATGCTTTTTCAGACAAATCATATTCTGAATCTCAAATTATGCTTACACAGTCTATACTGTATGCAAAGAAGAAGATGAAGGAACCACTAGATCTTTAAGGTATTCTCTAATAAAAGTGACATTTTGTTAGTATTTCCTTGAATGGGTAAATACTAGTTCACATCTCTCAACACCACAGCACAGTCTCTAGTTACTGAACATTTTGTGATTTTTACTTTTTTCTTTTTTAATAAAACATCTTATGAAGTAGCAGTTATTAATCTGGCATTCTCATCACTGTCAATTTAATAAGGTTTCCATAGCAATATATTCTACCTGTTAGCCTACAGGTGTTTATAGATATTTTTCACTGCACCTGTACTTTGCCTTAAAGATTCAAATTCTTCCCATAACTGCCCTAATTCATTGTAACCTTGAAATATCACAGAAAGGATGAATTGGATAAAATTGCATTCCAAGCTCAGTTTCAGAAAGAAGCAGAACATGATGCTAAGAGCTGAATGCAGAACCTAATGCAAAACCTATTTACAGCTCTCTACTATACCAGCTGATGTTCACAGCTTAGGGGAAGCCAAAGGGTCGTCGAAGGAAAGAGAACAGAACATGCTCAGTCAGACAGAAAATAAATGGCAAATGCTGTGTTACACAGTATGGGGGAAGCAGCTGAGCAATGTAAGTCCATCTCCATCACAAAGACAACTCTAGAAGCTCAGTAAAGCAGAAGCAAAACCTAAAGGTGTCTGAGACCAAAGCTGTCTTGAACACAGCCCAAATTACTGGGGCATCAGGAGAAGAATGAAGATTAATAGCTAAAGCAGTCTCAGAAACGAACTTAGAATCATACAATCATTCAGGTTGGAAAAGACCCCTCAGACAATTAAATCCAACCATAAACCTAGCACTGCCAACTCTAACTTGATACAATACTTTTGTACATACTTCGGCACTTTGGTGTTCACATCATAGTATCGGCAGAGTAGATTTTTCTCACGATAAAATGTAAATCCTTGGTTTTACACACAAGGGAAAAAATTGCTTCCTCTCTTCTGTGCAACTGGGCTCATAGATTATCAGCTTCCAAAATGCGCAATGGCAGATGATAAACTTGCCCCTGGAAGATCAAACAAGCAAAAGCACTTTTATTCTTGTCTACCTTTTATGCAGCACCTCAGTTCAAGGGGAAAGGTGACGTTTTCATTAGGAAAATAAAGCCCCTTTCTCCCCTGATTAAACATTTATGTTCAAATTATGTTCCCTTAAGACTTTTTCTCAAGGAAATCTTCAATAAACACATTGTGATGCACCAGTAGAACAGGAATCTAGCATATACAAATAAAAATCCATTAGGTTTAATGACTTATACACCATAGCAGTACTGAAGTCTATTTAAAGACATATGAGTATTGTATGTTAAGAGAGAATTTATTTAGTTTTTTAACTGACTGAAAAGCTGTAGAGCACTAGGAGAGTTTTATGGCAATGTCATACTGCAGAATAATACTGGGTTTATTCAGCTTTTTTATTATTCAGCTTACTCCATGGATGATCCACTTGACATTGGATCATGCTTTTAAGGGTGAGCAGGTGAAATTACAATCTCTCCTACATACTGTATTCACACAAGTGCGTGCAGGTTTTTTGTCTGGGAAAAAAAAAAAGGTGCCTCTTTCTGTTTTCTAACCAACTGTTAAAGAGAAATCTTTACAATTCCTTCATACAGGAAAGACTAGAGACTACAGTGTTTCACTGACTGAAGAACAAGACATGAGAGTTTCAACTGCAAAGCAGAGCTTTACCATGACCTTGCAACAACCACACATCTGCCCCATTTTTTTTTTCCTTACAAAATAATACCTACCTTGCTTTAAAGAAGGAAGGCTTAAGATGCTTCACTGCTGAAGATAAAACAAACTAATGAACTCAAAGTCCTCTTTTTTGGTCAACAAAGCAGAAGACATTTAGATTTGTCTGAGAGCATTTTTAAGTTTCTTTGGAAATTCTAATGTTTCTATTATTACTTAATTTCATAAACACTTCCTGGATGTCAAAGCATTTTCAAAATACTGACATCAGCAACTCACAAAAACAGAAAGACTGGAATACAAAATCAAAGTAGGAAGCAATACCCAGAAGTATATGTATTTTAAACTACCTGGGAATTAAGGAACAAGGCACAAAAATAGCATCACTGGTTTCCCTCCTTTCAACAGCAATTCACAGCAACAGCCCCAGAGCATTTAATCTCTTTCTCAACAAGTGATCCTGTCATTCCATCCAATGCCATACTCCAGTTTTCAAAAAAAACTAAGCCAAATTTGTAGCTTTTCCAACTGGCAACAGCACAGGTATGCTACTTTCAGCAAATTCAACAGGAAATTCTTATTGGTTTCAACCAAGATGCTATCCTATTTTGTACAGTGATAACGTCTGCTTCCAGTGCAATTACAGTCAAATATGCAGCAGGGAAAAGTTTCTGGGTTTTAGAACCCATATGAAAGAAATATTTGAAACAATGTAAAAAACTTAACCCTCTCAATATTTCTACTCTGACAAACACTGTTCCTTCTACTATGATATAGAATTATTAGCCTCTTTGTCATAATAAATCAGGTAACTCTGAAAACACAGTGGGATCTCAAACCTGTTTGGGTAAATGGTACCTGTTATTTCTAGTGATAAAACTGCCAGCTCTGAGTACACATTTTTTACACGTTACTTACATTCACGATGCAACATCTTTAAAGAAGCTTTTCCGCCAGAAAAAAAGAATGTCAAACAACTTGCAATTAAACACCTTTAACTTCTCCTCCAACAAGGAATATGAGGAATAAGCAGAGTAATACCATCAAATAAAAACATATTTTACATGTTCTCTGGGGAAAAAAAAAACAACAATAGTTTAATAAAAACACAGGGAGAAAATTTACAGTATTTTAAATTCTGTATACTGGCTTTCTCTTCCCCCCCAAAACAGATATTAATTAGCACATATCATGAGAACGATCTCTAATTAAAGAAAATAAATGGTTTCTTTTTAGAATTACCCTTTGATTCACTTAAGCAAAGATATTATAGGCAAAATTTAAACATGCTGACTTCCGAAGGATTATTCATTCTTAATATCTGCATCAAAAGAACATGGCCAGCAGGTCAAGGGGGTGATTCTCCCCCTCTGCTCTCCTCAGATCCCACCTGGAGTACTGTGTACAGTTCTGGTGCCTTCGACACAAGGTCAGGAACTGCTACAGCAAGTCCAGAGGACCACAAAGTTGGCAAGGGGACTAGAGCATCTCTCCTCTGAAGCCAGGCTGGGAGAGTTGGGACTGCTCAGTCTGGAGAAGCTTGTATGGAGAGCCCAGAGCAGCCTTCCAGCACCTGGATGGGGTCTACAAGGAAGCCAGAGAGGGACTGACTCTCCATCAGGAGCTGCAGTGACAGGACAAGTGGGAATGGCTTCAAACAGAAAGAGAGTAGGTTTCAATTAGATATTAGGAAGAAGTTCTTTGCTGAAAGGGTGGTGAGGCACTGGAGCAGGCTGCCCAGAGAAGCTGTGGATGTCCTACCCCTGGCACTGCTCAAGACCAGGTTGCACGGGGCTCTGAGGAACTTGATCTAGTAGGAGGTATCCCTGCCCATGGCACAGGGGTTCAAAAAAGCTGACCTTTAAGGTCAAATCATTCCATGATTCTATCTGTACACATAAGCAGTGAAGGTTTCAGTGACCTTAACCTGAAGAACTTCTTCAGATGAGCACCAAATGAACTGGGACTAGATGCATCATGCATTCATTCTGCTAGAGTCTAGCTGACACTACTGTCTTGCTCTGATCCAGAAAAACATGTATATTTTTAAATACTTTGCTGGATTAGGGACTCCATGCAGGACAGCTGGCTGGATCAAGCCTTTAATGTGCACCTTCTGACAGACAGATCTTTTGGACATACTGTCAATTCATGACAAGTTTTTGTTTTTCTTTTAATCCTTAGTGTGCTATCAATTATTAACTGGAATCCACATGCCAATATGGTAATTTATGTGTTTGAACTTAAACACACAGATTTATTACATTAGGCTAAAAATCGTTCTATTTAAAGAATACTTTCACAAACAATGACTTCAGAAAAATCCCAAGAAAAGACCTTAATTTCTGCTCCCTGTGTATTGTACTTTATTAGCATGGCATACAACAAAAGGCATGTTCTTAAATATCATGAAAATGCTTCTTTAACCTTACAGACCCTTAAATGTGTGTAACTACAACCCTGAGTATCTCAATTATGTAGGAAACACTCTATAATTGAGTATCAGCTTCCAAAAATTATAATGCATTTACATAACTGCATAAAATCCCCATTTTGTCAATTAGAACATTTAGAAGTTTCATATAAACAAACTAAACTTTCATTTTAATAACTGAAAACAAAACCATACAAATTTAAAAAGCCATTTTACGTCATTATTTCAGGCAACTACCACTAAGGAAATAATAAGCAACACTTGAAACAAGTCAGTTAAAGATTACTTTTCTTCAAAGCAGCAACCTAAACACCAGACAGTGGTTCAGTTTCAATGAACAGGCCAATCAAGTTATTTTTAATTTTTGTGCTGACTTCTTTTTTTGCAGCTAAAGAGGAACTAAATATGCCTAGCTATAAAAAGAGGTCAGAAAAAAAATACCACCAGCCCTGGTAAGCAAAAAAAAAAAGAGTGATGGAAAAGAAGGAAAAGGAAAAATGTCAAAACTAGCCAGATGTTTATTATAAGGTGGTGAAGGAAAAATATTGAAGACTAGTTTTTCAAATGACAGGGGACTCCATAACTTACCTACATGAATGCTTCCTATATTTAAACCGGAGGAAGTCACAAAATTCTTAGAGGTTGTGTTTTTTAAAATTACTTCAATCACTTCACAAAAAAGAAACGTATGTATAGCTTAAGGCACTACTTACCTACTACCCTGATCTTTGATAAAAGCAGAACATAGAATACAGAGCCAGCAGCTGAATCCTTCTTTGGTTTGAAAAATATATCTTAAATGGCAGAGGGCAAGTTATCTGAAAATTAAAGCCCTTTTCATATAAAAGTATTCTGAAAAGCAAGAATCAGTTCACACTAAACATTTAAACAAATAGTGAAGGTATTGGAAATGTATCTAAAGAGAATGAGGAACTACTAGAAAATAGTATTCTTAATATTTTGGGGGGTTTTTTTGAACAAATACATAATTATAGGTACCACTGCATGCCTAAATATGTGGACACGTGAAAGAAACATGTTAGGTAGACAAGAAACACGTTAGGTAGACAAGAAACTTCAAAAATTTTAGGATTAGCGCACTCAAGAAACACACAGGAAATAAGAGAGACCATAAGTAAGGTGCAAGTTAATGAATCATTTTTGTCAGTGACAAAATGACAGGAAAGCTTGGGAATACTGAAGCCCTATATTATTCAAATCAAGATAATATAAAACTTAAGTCATGTGTTCTCTCAAAAAGTGAACATGAATACATAAAAATCATCAGCCATGTTTTAATTCTTTGCGCTTGAGGCCCAAGGTTTTTGCTACTACTAAAATTCCTGAATTGAGATACTGACTTACAAAAGCAACAAGTATAAAGATACTGAATTACCCTTATGTAGTGTCCATTTCTTTCTTTCTCTCCCCTCTCCATAGAGCTGCCCACACCCCAGCTGAAAGCATTTGATCAACGGCTTCATTTTTGACATGCAAATCCTGCAGGTTTATCTGGCTCCTGCACATTTTGCAAAGTCCTAGTAAGAGGTGAAGTTAAAAGGACTACAAATTGTAATTTCAAAATGCATTTCTGTAAGAGAGGAGACATTGCAGTTCTTCAAATCATGATGCACATAAATCTTTAACACAGTTAATTTAAAGCCCACATCTTGGGTATATAATTTGGTTTAGGAAAGTTTAATATTAGACCAAAAAATGTCAAAGTAAATTACAGGTATACTTCTCACAAATTTGGAAGCTTTATAAAATATATAAGGTATTTTGAAAAGGCTCAGACTCAAAACTTCTCACAGCATTCAATAACATAGTGACATTTACAAATATGATCCAGAAAATCTAAAAACACAGAAGAATAAAACTGGCAGATATACATGAAGGATGCAATGTATTTTTCCCAACAGTCTTCTCTCTTTTAGAAGAGAGCCTGGACTAAGCAACAGCTTCTACTAACAGGTACAAGGGCTCAGTAAATTCATTGTCACAAGTGAATTAACCTTCAGAATCCAGCAGAACTGCATCCATTTACCAGGCAGTGAATTTTACTCCCCAGACTATTTGGTCTGTGACTACCACTCTACTTCCTGCCCAGCTGTTTTGTAAATAATCCATTCCTAACATAAAAACAACTTCACTGAAAATGCCACTGAGATGAAACTTTTGTCAGAGTAGTAAAACAATGTGTTTATTTCACAACTGCCTCCCCTCAAACTCAGGTCTCAACCCTGTTGTGAGGAGCATGTGTACAAGTGACAACAAAGTCCTGTCAGTTACCAATGCTTTAAGGAGATTTCAAGAAAGCATAGCAGGGAGCTTGATAAAACTCACTTCTTGGAACTATCCTGGCTTTGCTCATATGCAAAAAAACTTCTCAGGTGAGAGGCAGCGCCTGTCAGACCAGGTTGTTCCTCACCTTTAGGAAAGGGGAGCTGGTAATCAAGGTAAAAGACAGAAGCAGGGGAAGCTGTTCTTTGCAACCGAAATACAAAGGACTTAGTATCTGGTCCACAGACACAATAATCCAAATTTAAAGAGAATGTAATTCAAATACTCCACAAGTCTGTTATTTCTATTCCAGTAATAATCTCCTATAACCTTGTTTCTTCCTGGCTATGCAGAACACATTTGTCACACAGATATTTTTGACTGCTGAATTTGGTGTCATGTCAGCTGTTATTATAGCCCACCCAAAAGTGGTAGCTATTGTTCTCATGTTTTTGCCTACAAAAATTGTCCTCATGAATAGAATGTCCGACTGTAGAAGCTGCAACGGTGACAAACAAGTGCTGGACTGCAGAACGTCTGTCTCCATGCCAGGCAATTGTAGAAAAGCTGGCGTTACTTCTGCGTCATTGATATCCAGAGAACACAAGATCTGGTTCACTTACGCACCAGTCACTGATAAGTTCTTCTTCATTTTGTTGATTAAAAGTTAAATGTGTTGGTTTTATTTCTCACACTGCAGTGTGGGACAGAAAGACCATGTCTCACTGCACATTCACCTACTGCTTCAGGAAGAAAGTGCAAAAATAGTTATTTTAATTTCTCCTGGCCTCCTAGGAAAGACAGTTTCTGAGAAGACACATTCTGGCAATATTTCACAGCATTCAAAACACTATCTCTTAATAAGGAAACAATTATATTCAGTTACACAACATGAAATTATAATCCCACGAAACACTGGTGTTAAAACTTCAGTTTCACCCCACTGGGAAAAAAACAAAACAAAACAAAACACAACACCAAATCTGGTAAGTTTCACTGACAGTTACTTCTAACAGTCGTCATTACATCTCTATCTTTATATTTCAGGGAATAATTTCTCTTATTTTGAGAGAAGATTTAAACTTGCATGAGGAAACTGTGGAACTCCCTATATGTCTGTGGGATTCCAGTGTGTAAAGAAGATGGTAAAACTACTAAAATATTCTCTGCAGTTTTCCTTCACAGCAGCAGAATCTTCTCAGTGGTGATTTTTACTAATAACAAGAAATTAAGGCACAGAAAAGATGGAGATTGAGTCAGTCATGCCAGGCATTCTCAATTCCCATGGTGATTTCCAAAGAGAAAAGACAGCAAAATTCCTTGTGAAATATGTATCAGTACCAAAACTGCCACTCCTCGCTTACCTGTCTTTTCTATTTGTATGTTCTCATTAAACTATTTCAAGAGTAAGCAAAGAACACTGCTTCTCATCTGTGATGCAGAATCAGTGGCACACAGAACTTGCACTGATGATGACTTTGAAAAAAAACCCAGACATCAGACCATCAATATCCTTCAGAACTGTAAAAAAGCTGGCCACCTCATACCAGAGGACACGCCAGAAGTTTGTGAGTTTGTGTTCCCCAGCCACCTAGCAAAGCCTGTGCCAGCAGAAAGAGGAAGAGGGAAAAAATAAACAAACAAACCAGTAGGGTAATACAGTAATCAAGATTACTTTTGTCTGACATAAATGCTATTATTTTACCCTGAATTTTGCAGGGTCTCACACTCATCTTGCCCAAATGAAACCCTGAGCAGGTGATCACCCTGCCTCCATCCACACAGGATGCTGACACACCTCATTAGTCTGTTTTTCCCTAAGTCAGGATGGACGGTACTCTTGACATTTCAATGTGCATAAACTCAAAACACTCATATAAAACATTCAAACGCATCCAAATTTCACAGCCACAATTTTCAAAAGCATTACCATGACTAAAGAGGACTCAGATACAAACAGTGGGGAAAAGGTGCAGCATCTAGCTTTACCTCCTGCAACCACTGGAGAGCAACATGGTCTTCACAGCTCTTCAGGGAGAACCTCGAGCTGTGGCAGCTCAAATAATCTTGAATAATAGAAAAACAACCCATAGCAGGGATATAATTGTGCACCAAGATTCAAGAGAAGTTGTCTACATGTAAATTGCTGAAGGATCTAACACTGAAGCTTCTGTATTTCCAGTTACGTGTCTCTAATGTTTCAGTGTGCAAGAAACCCTGATGAAAAACTTGTCCTTCAGAATTTATATCCTTTATAGCTCCCAGATACCCACAAAAAAGTAACTGTGCCTGTTAGTGGCAAATATTGTTACTGCTTCAAATTCTTCATGTTGCTGTTCTTTGAGGCAAGCTGCAATGTTTGCTGCCATCACTCACTGCTGACAAATCTAACTGCATTTCTGACAAACATGAACAAAATTTGCCTCTGCAAAAAATAGAAATTATTTATTTGCACTTATCTCACACTTTCTTTCTACAAGAAGGGAAAAAACTTTGGTTATGACCCAGACACAGGAGACTATCATCTCTCAGCTATCAATGAAGAATATACCTTAATGAAGATCCCACATGATTTAACAAATTCTTTTAATACCACAGGTCATAAAATGCTGTTAACTTGGCTATTCAGATCGCAAGAGATGTAGACAATTTTTGCCCGCTCTCATCTCCTAAAAAGGCATTAGGGAGCAGTTGTTGCCTCTTTTCCATCCTTGTGTTAGAATCTTCCCCGTCCCAGCTGGTTTTAAGAGAAAGAATGAGAAAACTGACACAGCATGCCTGTGCCCTTTGCATGCTGCTGAAAACCAGCTCTAGAGTATCATCTTATCCCACCCAGCAAATGGTCTTCATCAACGCTCAGTTTAGCAAATGGAGAAAGACCAATGTCCAAGACATAGTTCAGTCAAGACTGAGGTGAAAAGAGGCAGAAGTCCCAAAAAGAACAAAATATATACGGTTTGCAAATAGTATTTTGTTATTAATCTATCTCCTAGTATTGGTGTTTTCCAATCTGAGACTTCATGGTCGTTTCAGATGCTACTGGAGGAGGGGAACAAAGCTAGTTAAGCCAGCCTCTTGTGTCAGCAGCTGAGAAACTGGCATTTCCTTCCACTTCTGTCCTTTTAACTTCTTCACCTTAAATGTAAGCAACTACAGTGCGTTTTGCATACCACAACTAACCAAATGTCCCAACTGTTCATGTATTAGATACCTGCACTCTAGGCAATGCCTTCCCTGGGGTAAAAGATGATCTTCCACGCATCTCTCTCCAAACATTCATCCTCAACACCCAGTCCTGATCCTTAGGGCTGCCACCATGAGCACATCCTCCCCTCACAAAAGTTTTCTGCCATTCAGGTTACACTTTAACTTTTCAGGAGGCATGTGACACACATGAGAAAACAGATAAAGACAGACAGAAAGCCCCTGTACAAGGTTTCTAATTCTAGAAATTCTAATCCAGGAACTGCAGCTCTCTTCAATTTCCAAGAACCCATGTAAGCTCAAGAAGAAAAAGATTCCTCTTGCCTTACTAGGTGAAAGATTGAAATACAAAGAACAGTCACCGTCAGCCTTCGGTTGAAATTAAGCTGATTTTTAACATGTACCTTGGAAAGAGCATGAAGCATATACACTGTGAAGTGGCCTCATTTGATCAAACGCAAACTGCTAACTCACAATAACATGATTAAATTCAGTAACATATCTTTCCCTTATCTGAGAAACTGATTCTCTTCCAGCTTAAGATGGGCAGAAAAGCTCACGCGGCAGTAACCTCAGGGATAGATGCTTGTTGTCAGCACATCTTCCATGAGAACACGCTAGTTTTGTATTTGAGGCAGGATTCACAAAATACCTGCACATTTTTTTATCCTTGAGTCCTGGAGTTTAAAATGTTTCCTAATGTTTCCTTTAAAATGTTTCCTTGAAGTTCACCCAATTTCCCTGACTGTCAAGTGTGAACATGAAATAAAAATACACTATTTCCTTCTTCCTTGACCTAACCGGTCTATTTAATAGAAGAAAAACAGCTGTGGAAGGAATACTACTTAAAAATAAAATCAAGACCGAAGCATACTTAGATGCTTTCATTTCTAAAATTAACACGTATGTATATAAAGGGATCTCAAGCAGTCCCACAGTGAGCATACCAGATCTACAGGCGGTATTTTCTGTACTCCTGGCAAACTTGACCAGCTATGAAGTTGGAACAGGAGTTCCACAAAACACCTTCATTTAACTTGACTGGAAGGAATATTGAACAAAATTCATTCCAGTAACATTTTTCTTCTTAATGTATTTACAAATATGTCATCCCAGAAAGTGTTTTAGGTGGTTTAAAACAAGATCTGATTTACATCTTAGGCAGAAAACCGGGAAGGAGGGAAGTGCACTCTGAATTTTAAAGACACGGTCTTACACCAGCACATCTTCACATATCATTTTTGAAATGACAGGGTATACTGCATCAGGTATATGTTACAAATCTTTTACGCAACACAGAGCACAATTTCTTTCTTCTAAAGAAGAAGACTTCTTGTGGTAATTGTGGCAGTGGAAGCCAGAAGCAGCACAGCCACTGCAGAGTACTGTCCGATTACAGAGCAGGCAGCAGAATATCAGGAGCTGTGCTGCAGTACACACAGAAAAACATCTCCCCACTTCATATTTTAGTCACTGAAAACCAGCACAATATGATTTTTTTTTAAGTTGATGTAAGTATCCCACATAATTTCCACAGTCAAGACATCTAAAAATACTTTTTGAAATACCACTGATTGCCACCCCTCAGAAGAGAATGTTCACTACAAAGTACTCTCACAAATGTTAAACCCTACATGCAAACACACACTCTGATGCTCGAAACATTATCCCAGGTTATTCTCCTTTGCTCAGAGTATCAATTGTTGCCAAGGTGAGCCAACAGCATTGACCACGTTTCCACTACTTTATTTTAGCAAGACTGGCCAATTTCCATTAGCAAAATTCTGATTTTATCGAGGTTTTGGATAACCTTCATTTCAGCGCATGACTTTTAGGGACAACAGGCTGTGCTAAGGACTTTTTGCAGTAGATATGCAATATAGAAGGGGGGCTCTGAAGCAAGGAAGGGGCAAACAAGGATACCAACACACTAAAATAATCCCACTTGGAGCAAACTCAGTAGGTCTGCACAAGGTTACCACCGTTTGCAATGTCTTAAGAGCTCCCCACATCACAACAATGGAAACAATCCAAAACTCCTTGGATAGTTTTTAAGTTGATTCCTTGCACCAGAACATGCTGTGGCATGTACGGCAGTGTGGCAGCACTGCCATCCAGTTCCTGACACCCCAGATGAACTGAGCATCAAGGGAAATGCAACAGCCTTGAAGTGCTCCCCAAAGCAATGCTGCATTGGTTTGGAGTGAGAAAAGAATATCGGTACCCAGTGAACCTTCCATGCTGCAGTGCCTTGAAGATACAGCCCCCACATCCTCTCTCACAAATCCCCCCACCTCTCAAGCCTCACATCCGAGTGCCCACAACTGCCTTCCTTCCACGGCTGAGTGGAAGGGCCCGATCAGCTCCCTCCAGGTGCATGCAGAAGACGCAGAGCTCTCAAGAAAGCCTGGAACATTTGAGGGGAAAAAGCCTGGGGGAAAACAGTCTGGCACAAACCACTCATAGCTCACCACAGGGATATCTGTGCCCTCCCAGTTTTCCCAGCACCTCCAGAGCTGACTTTTTCCAGTTGAAATCTGCTGCTACAACTAGATGTGAAATTAAAGCTGCACTTGGTTTTTTTTATGCCAGAAAAGGAGGTATGGACTGTGGATATAATAAAGCCACAGGGGAGGCTTCCCTGAAGGGGAAAGCCATCAGGAGCCATGAGGATAAACTGGCATTACTTACCTGCTCACTTATTTGCTGAGATCTTGTTTGGTTTGTAGTTGTAGGGTACTTTTCTGGTTTGGATGGGTTGTTTTATCCCTTTTCATTTTGTAGTTTGTTTTACAAGCGATCACCACCAAAAAACTTCAGCACCAAGTTAACTTAGCAGGTCGGTGTTGTCATACAGGATAATTACTACTAGTCAGCCCTACTGGTGTTCATAGGGTTGAATAAAGACCAGCTCCTCTCACAGGAACAAAATACTGATTAAAACAATCAGATTACAGGAACATAACATCAAAGAAGATACACAAGCATTTAAATGTTTCTTATTCTTATATTCTGTATGCATGTTCTTATTCTATATACAGAAGCATTTGGGATGGATAAATGGATATTTTATATCCTATATAAAGGATATAGGCTATAATTTGTATATGTGAGGTAAATACAATTTATATTATTAAATATTTCTCATCCAGTATTACTCCATCTCTAAATCATAGAAAGCTATCAGCTACACTGTTAGTTTAAAGTAACAGTATTTGCATTCACAAAAGTCTTCTGATAGCACAATGTACATAAAACGTTCTGCAGACTAACTGAATGGAAATATTTTCTAGAAACAGAAGGGGGGGATGTTAGCATAACTGGCTCTGAACCAGAATTTAACTGTATTTGTAATTGCCTTTTACTCAATGCCACACTAAACTCCTACATTAGCTAAAGATGCACCTTCATTTCATTGCTGCACTGGTCGTTTTTCTGCCTAGCTTGAAAGCTTTATTTCATCTATTCTTCATACTCAAGAACTACTAAATTCAATACAGATTAAATATTTTGACCATTTAATATTTTTCCAAGTCTAAATCAGGAAAGTTCCAGTGACTGGAATTCTGCTAAATTACTAGCTAAACTTAAGCACTATACAATGCAACATACTTCAGAAGGCAATAATTTACTTTAGGCACAGTAGAGATTTTTTTTATTTACACAATCGAAATACAATAAAGAAAAGCATCAGTGGTAAGACTATTAACATATAAATCTATTTGGCTTCATAATGAAGATGAAAGAGGTTTGGCAGAAATAGGAATAAGCAAGAACTGTTAGCAAATCAGTATTCTAACTGACATTAAACCCATCAGAGCAAAACCACCACCATTGTTTACTCTGAATAAAGACAAGTCCGCATGTTATAACTCATGACACAACCTTTATGTAGAATGAAATGAGAAAATCTTTCCAGCTTCTGACACAGCCAGATTAGACCCTTTCTAAAGTTCCCTCATCTGTAAACACATCTGATATATTTTGACAACTGTCATCCATCCTATTTCTGTGATTCCTCTGCTACACAGATTCATGACATAAAGAAATATGACCACAGATTTTAGTAATGATGTATTTACTAGGAGTAAAGACTCAAAAGCTCGCTTTTCACAGCTGAAATACCTTGTGCTCATTTCAGCAACTACCTCCATGATGTCATATGTTCGTGATGAGCTTCCCATTAGGGACAGGATTTACAAGTCAGAATAAGGGCAGCAGTTCTGCAAAAGACTTCCATCTCCAGTGCAAGGGAACAAGACTTCCACACAGCAAACAGAACCTCCTCCTTTTCAATACTCGGTGAATTGTTGTTCCTAGCAGGAGAGTCAGCTATCCAACACGGCAGCAACCAAACCCAAATGTCCTGCCTCAGGACTCCACATGCTACCACAGAACTAACCTGTAAATCAAAGACATAATTCGACGAGAATACCTGAGAGTAAATGGTGTCCCAGCCTTTTTGTCTTTGACTCACAGGATGAAGACAGAGCAAGGAACAC
Organism: Donacobius atricapilla; assembly: GCA_013397315.1. Lineage (NCBI taxonomy): Eukaryota > Metazoa > Chordata > Aves > Passeriformes > Mimidae > Donacobius > Donacobius atricapilla. The sequence goes on from WBMY01017018.1 coordinate 578,062, forward strand.
AACACCCACCCATGACAGAAGCTTTCTCTGAGGAAGGGGCAAAGATAGGTTTTTAATTAAAACAAACACTGTTCATTCTTGAAAGTGACCAGAAACCATCTCGCTTCCGACATCACTGACCCGTAGGGCGGGATTCGGGGACCCGAGGCCAGCCCGAAGCCGCTGCCGGGACTCGGGGCAGCTCCTGCGGGCACCGCTCGCCGCCGAGGCGCGATCGTCGCCGCTTCACCGGCGCCCACCGGGAGGGACGGGGCACGTCCAGCGGCGGCCCGGGGCAGAGCCACACGCGGGGAAGTTTCGCGAAGTCACTTCGGAGCTACCTTCCCACCCCTCCGGCTCACGCTCCCCTCGCTGCGAAAGCCCGGCCCGGGGCAGCGCGGAGAAAAGTAAACTTGCTGCGGAGGTCGGCGCGGTGTGCTCCCCGGCCCGGCGCGGCCCGGCGCGGCGCGGAGCCCCCCGCAGCCCC
>WBMY01017018.1:578687-621252 GCA_013397315.1 Donacobius atricapilla
CCAGGTGCGGGCCGGGCCCGGGGCGGCCGCGGGCAGCGGGCCGGGGGCTCGGGAATGTGCGCGGTGGGCGCGGCACTCGTGATCGCGGCCGCGGGCTGTGAAACTCCGCCGCCCTGCAAGGGTCTGAGTTTCGGCCCCGCTGGCGAGCGGTGCCACCACCCCGCCGGTCCCCCCCTCGCAGCACTGACAAGGGCTCGTCCCTTTCCTTCCGCAATCCCTGACCGGCCAGTTTCCCTGCGCCCAGGTGTGCGAAAGCTCTGCGCTATAAGGAGTTAAAACAGAGGCAAGCTCCCGCGAAGGGCAGGGACAGCCCCCGATCAAATAAACCAGAATTTGCAGGATTGTTTTTCCAGGACCCGGTTGTGACAGGTCAAATTTCTGTCAGTATTACAGGCAGTTCCTTACGACCTTATGACTAAAAGGCCTTAAATATCACCACTAAAATGATTTCTGGCACAGCCATGTCCTAACAGGAGACTAATGCTGTGATGATTAAATATTCCTTTTATGTTTTTACAGAAAAGAAATTCAAAGTAGCATGCTTGAATGTCATTTGAAAATAATGATAGCAACACAGATGAAGCTTTTTAATTTTCTGAGGCACTTCTAGGGGAGCACTTTTATAAGAGCTTCACCCTACTTAACAATTACGTTGCGATTATTTTTATATTGTCTGTAACATCCTCACCTTTATAGAAATTATGTAATTTTATGTAATCAAACAACTACACGTGAGCCCTTTATTCCGAGGAAAATCTGAAGGGTTTAATTTCTGCTGTAAATATCATTACGGTTTCCTGACACAGCATTCTTCTGTGCAGACTTCGTGCCAGCATGTCAAGCAGAATGTGTCTTGGTACTCATGAAAACCTCTTGTTTAAAATCCCATTGATGAAAGCTGCAGCTCCTGGCTTTTCTTTGATTGCACTTGGGCTGCAGTCCTGTCATCAGTAATTCTGCAGGATCACTGAGCAGTACCAGTGATCCAAACAGAGTAGGCATATCCTGAATTTCAGTTGAATTAAGAGTATGCGATGAAGTGTTCCTTTTGTTGACAACGCTCTTGCAGCCTGTGAGAGGACAGGTGATACCTGATTTAGAATAAAACCCAGCAACGTGCTGTTAACAAACCAAAAACATTTTACCAAGTTACAAGTGTCAGACTGGATTTATGTCAGCTTTGAATCATGTGACTATTGATATTTTTGTTCCATTATCAGGGACATTGAATTTGGATTTCCTGCATATTTGAACCACAATCGTATATCTTTCCTTTTAGAAGAGACATATTTATACTAATATTTTCCTTCCTTTCATAGTTCTTTTACTTAAATAATGGGGGGGAGGATTGTTTTTGGTATTTCTAAAGAAAAATGTGAGTGTGCATGTGAATTTCTAAGCATTATAAAATAAAGATTTCCAGCTAGATTCTTTGCTCACGGGGCAAAACTTCCACTCAATGCCTTTGGGGTGTTCAGGCAGAGAAAACAAAGAGAGAAAAGACTCTGCAGCTATTCAGCCGAGCAGGCACCAACACAAGGAGCAGGTGCAGAAAACTGTCCCAAGAGTTCCTCGAGAATATCCAGCCAGGAACAGGTTTAAAGGCAATAAAGTGTATAGAAATAGAACTACTTTAAAAATAAAATTACTTTGGCATTTACCTCTGCCATTTCTTAAAAGACACCTGGACTTTCAAGTGCCATGGAATGAAATAAAACTTCAGATGATTGTGTCATCTATGTCCTAAATCTTACATACTACCTCTGATGCCCACCTTCTACTCCTCACGTTTCCATTACAAATGATAAAAACACAAACACTGAGGCTTAACATTGTAATTCTGATCCTCCAGTTGATTTTTTGTTGCCAGCACTGAAGTTCTGCAAAATTGCAGGTCAGAGAAATAAAGAAGTAGATTACCCTACTCTTCAGTACACAATAAGCCATTTTCTAGCTATTTTTTATAGTGTCATCACTTTGAATGTGAGTAAGAATTCCTAAGGACTGAATCTGGGATTTTTCAAGATTCTGCAGAAGTCATAAAATCCCAGCTGCTGGTTTGGATTTGCTCCAGAAATGTGTTTCAAAATGAGAGATAAGTCCTACTTTTTCTAATTATCACTGGCTTCTCAGGAATAAATATGCTACATATTAAATAGTTGACAATATTTGCATCATTAAATGGAACAGGTATGCTTCTCTCTGTCTTCTGCAGTACTTTACAAATAAATCCTTTAAGGCAATGATGCTCTATAATTCCGCATTTCTTTGCCACAGGAGAGGCTTGCATGGGTGCCTGGCTCAAATTAATTTAATTGCTTTCTCTAACTCACGTGAGCTGTTTTACACTGAACAACTGTTTCTGCATATCCCAATGCTACTAATAGAAGAAAGCAGCCCCCTGATTTAGACATGCATTTTATGGTGAATATATCACACAGGTGGCTATAAACTTCCTGACAGTTCTTTCCTGTCTACAGTTTTTTTTCCACAGAGAATTTTAAATCAATCAAATCTTGATTTTCAAGGAAGTGCCCTTTCTTCTTACTTGATACAGCAACATGCAGGTCATCTGAAGTACATACAACCTAGAATTAATCAAAAGCAAAAGAAGTATATTCCCAAGGAAAGAATTTACTCTGTGAGAATTCTAAAGAAGAGATTAATTTTTTTTTTTTTTTAATTTCCCGTTCTTACACATTTCCTAGAAGTTAGGTAGGAGAAATATGAAGATGGTCAGGCAGAGGGTTCAGTTGCTGGAGGACTACAATGTTTCTCAGTAACTGGTGATTTGCACCATAAATTACTCCTGAACTAGAAGAGATGACTCAGCTTTTAGGTGTTCTAAACTTTTTAGCTTTTTTTTTTCCTAAGTAACTGACACGTTTGCATATTCATTTTTGACTACAAGGAGCTTTAGAAGGTGTAAAGGAAAATCTCTTCAGCAAATAAAAGTCAAAAATTAGCTAAAATTACTTTTATAATATTAAGATATTGCAACTTCTATGGGTTTCTGGATCAGAACTTCAATATCATTCTGATAAAAATAGTTGAGCATACCACATTGTTGTTGACAGCTCTGTAGTATTTGGCTGTGCCATCTGGGGAGAAGGGTAGGTTCTGATTCTTTTAGGTGGACTGGTCACCAGTGAGAGCCTGAGGCTGTGTTATTGTATTCTTAGTGTTACATAAATGCATGCAAGTCGCATTAAAATGTGATGTGATTTCTTTAAAAAACTGATACTGGTCCTACCAGAACTGAGCACTAGACAGACCAGAGACAAACTCCATACAGCATCATCTCTGCCAGCTGCTCTTCCATTTTCTCTACTTTCCTCTTATTAAAAAAGTGTCTTTTCTTGAAAGCTATTGTCACATTGCTGAACATCAGGTCAAAAAGTTCACAGATGAGATATAAGGAGTATACCAATGATTGATTTTCTTTTTAGACATAGTTTTTGACTTTTCTTAACAAATATTAAGAACAAATAGCTGGACATCCTGCCACAGAGCAGTAGCAAGTCACTGTCAGCCTCAATAGGGGATATCCACCTTAGGCCAGTGCAGGAGACATGGTCCCTTTGGCTTGTTCTGTTTATGATCCCAGGAATCCCTTGCATTGTCATAGGGAGGGATTTCAGCAGAAGAGGAGAATGTCTGAGCCTGCCTGTGGAAATGGGCCCATCAGGAAGTTAAAACTCAAGTTACCTGGTCTGTCAGTTTCCAGAAGATTTAGGAATCAGACAAAACATGAGTACAGTCAGTTTAGGGAAGTTGGCTACAGCCCTCAAATAAGCAAAAGGGGAAGGTGGGAGTTTTATGGACCGTGTATGTGTGTTCAGGAACCTGCAATCCACCTGCTGCCCATATTATGTACCTGTGTGATTTTGGATGTAGCCATCTGTTGTTTTAAGGAGACAGGAAGATTTTCTCTCTTTCCCTTAAAAGAAAACATTTTTCAGGTTTTATCTCAGATCCTTGAACTACAGCAAACAAGCTCAGAGTTAGCAGAAGATGTAGATTCTTGGTCATGACAGCATCCTTGTGCCAAACACAGAAATCCAACTAGACAGCCGACTTCTTGGGACTACCTACTTGCATTTTCCTCTTTCTGTAACCTGCTCCAAGACAAAGAGACACCATCTCCCTGTGTGCTCAGGCTTTAAACTCTGAAGAGATATAGGTACCCAAGATCAAAATTTTGGGGATTGTGCGCCGCTAAAATAAAATACTCTAATTAGTGCTTATAACTGTTTTGTTTGCACAAAAATGCATTGTGTAAATCAGCTGCAAAGGGCTACACAGTTACCAATGTAATGAAAAAAGAAAATTATACAAATATTTAATACCCTTATTGCTGCCTTTTTGTGCTGATATTGAATTATAAATAAAATAGAGCATTAACTGATCACAACCCTCTGTACAGTCCCACTCAGGAGCACCAAGCTCCATGATACCCATCACTCAGGGCTCTGCCACCTGTAGCCCTAAATTCACGCTTGACATGTTTTGGGTTTTGGAAATTCCTTTCCCAGGCCATTTTCTGTAAAAAAGACCAATATTTTTCTGACTGTACCTATGTTGTTTCATTCCTTTCTCATAGGAGGGACTTCTTGATCTCCCTCTCGTTTGACCAATGTGATTGAAGAAGTTTGCCTTTGTTTCACCAATGAAATTGGTCTGTGTAAAATACTATAAAAGGGAGATCATCTCAAAATAAAGAATTAGATTTCTAGCCTTCTGAAAAAGTGAGTCTATGTCATTCTTGGTAACTGCAACAGCCACCTGCCTGGAGGAAGGCTCAACAATGCTGCTTAATTACTGTGGTCAGCATAGGAAAGGCTTTCATTTTAATGCTTAGGTCTCAACATGGCCAAGCTGACTTTTACAGCAAAGAGATAAAGCCAGCAGAAGAAAGGGAATGTCGTTTTGGGAACAACTCAGGGTGTCAACAGCTCAGGATCAGCCTGCAGAAAAGAATGGGCCATGAGGCATCCTCGGATGAGGAATACTTAGGGAAAAGACTGCAGAAGACCTGGAGGAAACAAATCCACGTTAACTGTTAACTGCTATTCATGGTGTTCCTACTGCAGGCATTATGGACAATAATTTCTGATTTCATTGTGACTAATGAGATTGTTATAGTCAAGGAAGACTATAACAGTCCCTGTAGTGGGACGGATACACACTTCAGATTTGAGAACAGTTCACATGTTACCTTTTTCTCCCTCAGTCTTTCATGATTCAAGGCAGATTTCATGGAGGGACAGGGAAGATGAGAGAGAAAGCACACAAATAACTGACAATCTTTCCTTAAAAAGTTAAGGATGACAGGTAACCTGTGTGGTAAACTTAGAGAGCTATTTTTCCTTGTCCTGGTTCTGCCTGTTCTCAGCATGCTGCCTGGGTGAGGCCACAGGGGTTTAGAGGGTGCCAGTTTGGCTTTCAGCTCTCCTATGCTCCTTGCTCAGCAGCCTGTCAGGGTTCACCTTGGTGTCTCCAGAACACATAATACTAGAGAACATCCCATACAAAACTATCTCTATTTGGCCCCTCAAATTCACAAGGTACTTAAGCTTTCTTCAAGTGCCTTTCCTGCATATTTCATATTGATGCTAGTCTGTGTTGAATTCTGATGAATGTATTTACTTACTTCCTCTGGCAAGCAACCTGCAGCCATGAATACTATTAATGACACTCAGTGCACTTTGGGAAGTCCATTATCAGAAAGCCAGCTGCTATTTCAGGCACATTAGTTATATCCATTATCCACACAGAGGCCATATGATTGATTGTCTCATGAATCCTCGCTTGCCCAGGAATAATGACCGCCCAGCACTGACCCAGTCATGAACTTAGAGCTATGAGGGGTAACCACCTTTACTGCGCAACTGTTTCCACTTCAGGGCAGAAGTGTCCCATTTCTGGTGGCCTACAGCAAGCTCATGAAATCTATTTGCCTCCAGGGATGGAAGATCTGGAGACACCGCTTGTCACTCTTGCACTCCGCACGAATATGATCCTAGCCCTCCTGAATCCACCTTACAACTGAAGAGTTAATCTGTTCAGGATCCAGCATTTCACAGAACATCTGCCTGTTGTACAAACGCTTGGCAAGCATAAAGGGAAGCTGGAATGAACAGCAGCAAAGTGGAAGGAAGGAAAACAGCCAGTGTGCAATTTCAAGAGTGCCTCAAGTAAGAGCTAAGTTAAAACCATTGTCATTTTACAGGCACAAAAAAGATTGACTTAGTGTTACTCAATAACCTTAGAAATACCTGCAAATTTTGAGATGCTATGGGCCCCATCATCTCTAGCACCAAATCTTCGTAAGTGCAGGGTGAGGGAGGAGTAGCCCCCAAAAGTGATGAGCAGAATCTGCACTGCGGGTGTGAGAGACTTGCTGTTGTGCCAGAAGCAGATGAATTGGAACGTGAAAGCACAGAGCAGTGCAGATGTGCTCCAACTGCCTTTCAAGACTGGGACCTCAGCTGCCTAGATGCATTTACAATTTCCAAGTTTTACCCTAAATCTTCAAGAAAAGGCTTTTATTTTCTATCTGCTTTGACAAACAGCCATAAAGCTGATGCTCAGCTAGTGTGCCCATCAGGAAAATATTGGTCATGCTTTTTCATTTTTTGAAATGTAGATTAAATTCAGTTTTTTAAGGAAATTCAGTATCATTAATGCAAATTTATGTGAATAACACTATTATCTGTATTTCCTACAATACACAGAACATTGAGCTGATCAGAGGGAAGCTTTTTTAAAGGTACTTGAGATAATGTAATGATCTTAAAGAATGTGTTTGTAAGCCTTGCACCAGAAAAGGAAGAAAACCTGCAATTATACTTTCCAGCAGGAAAAAACTGTTAAAGAAATTGTTTAAAACATTGAAAAAACCAGTAAGACTAGAGAGGCATAATAAGTATTTTATCATGATTTTTCTACAAAGAAGACATTGTGTTTAGTATCAATTCCTGTTCCTATTCAATGCTAACAGCCCTGATTCAGAGGAGGATGCTCATATGACAAATGGTCATTTTAATGAAATGGTTACTTCCACTAAAGGAATGAAAGGAGCTTTCCTGGATCAAGCAATCCAGCAGGTTCTGTACAAATCAATACACACAGTGGCATGTATGGATCCATACTCTCACTTTAAAACAATAGGGGAAGGTGTGGTATAGAATAAACTGGCATGAAATATCTGTATGTCTATTATGTATGTTCTCCCTGTGGCAAGGTATAGGTTCTTGATAATAAGCACAATCCAATTATAGATCTTTTTGTTCTCCATCAGTCATTAGTACATATCTTGCTTTAACCATCCTGCATAAAGCAGTGGCACTTCAGAGCTAGAACTAGCAGCATTTTCCAACTTAACTGTAAAGTCTCAATACTACTAGGTTGTAGAGAGTAGGGTTTTCTCAGACTTATGAAGTTTAAAAGAAGATTTTAAAAATTCCTTTTTTATATTATCATTGCACCTTTTTATATCTGTACATTGTCCTGTTCCCTTATAAATGTATACAAGTTGAATAAATATTTATAATAATCAGTTGGTAATCAGAATTTGAGTAGAACAGTTTATTTTTTTAATAAAATACCCATTAAGGCCCTAGGTATTGCTTATACAGGCAAAAGACTTGCATTCACTTTTTTCATTAAATTTGTTTGACTGATTTACTTGCTGAGCAGACTAGTCTTAAAAGGAATGTAGGATTTCTGCATCAGAATTAGGTCTCTTATTTTGACCAAGGTAAGCAAACATCCAAATGCACTCGGGAAGTACCTATTGTTGAATCAACTACATTTTACTTCCAGCACTCTTCAAATACACTAGAAATAATGACAGCAGTAAAAATTAATTGTAGGACATTTGTTAAGAGTTACATTTAAAGATCTTAAATTTCCTTTTCCGTAGCCCTGTCTTGGGCAATAAAATGTTCAGCTGTTAATATCAAGAATTTGTACATTCAATTATTCAATCCGCTTTACACTCGTGCAAACATTATAAAGTTGACTGGACTAGAAAAAAACTGGACCATTGGTTGTCCCTGTTATGATACAATTATTTTTCGCTTACTTCTTGATTTTTAAACATGTACTGGGAATACTAATTTTGCTACTTACCCTCTGTTTGTCATCTCCCTTCCGAAAAACCTACAACTCATATTGTACATACGTTATATTTCCTTTTATCTTCTAGTTTTAGGTACCTCTTCATAATTAATAGCAATAAATATAGTGATTTCCATTTGCATAGAGAATCCAAAGCAGATCACAACCCATTGGTATAGCTATTTATAGTTAATAAAAGTTTAAAATACTGAATTTTACATTTAAGGGGAATAAATTGAAACTGTCATTTTTTTCTTAAATGAAGGATGGGAAAACAAATTTAGAACTAAAAGCAGCTGTTGCCATGACACAGTCTTAATATTTAGGGGCAAAATACCATGAGCATTAAAATAGCAGCATGTTTTTCAGAATCATGAACTGTTGGGGCACATACTTGATCATTTCTTTTAATGGAGACCAAGTCCTGGAAGTTCCCCCTGTGAAAGGGCAGGAGAATGTTTCCCAGCCTGGTGCTGAACAGAGCCTTCCGTGCTGGAGACCTTATTAAGAGTTGGACTAGAAAATTAAGAAATGTGAGATAATGATAATTGAGTAACTGACGTCTGCCAGAGAAAATGGCACCTCTATGACAGACAATGCAAACATGCCACTTTTGACCTTCTCTCATATAATATAATAAGTCGATTGATAGAAAATATTTTAATAAAATATTTTTATTTTCACTGTGATAAAGCCTGAGGTTAGTGATATCATGCTACTTGGGAAAGAGCTTTTTATTTTTCAGCCTATTATTGCTTTGTCTCCTACAAGTTTCCTGTATAAAAATATCAGAAACTTTCTCAAAATCTTTGTAACAATGGAGACTGGCTCAAAAAAACACAACCAAACAAACAAACAAAAAGTCCTTTGATGACCATTTTTGACCCACAGAACAGATAACAGACACCAAGACAGTGTGATGGCAAGGTCTCAACAGCAAAGTAAAGCACTTGAAGTAATACACAAACAACAGGATCTGCTGTCCTATAATGTAATAAAGTGTCTCGTTATATAAAATCTAATAGAGCCAGCTTTGAAATTGCAGCTAACCTTTTGTGTAGATCAACAAATTAGCTATTACAAGTAATTCAAATGCAATGCTTCAATCTACTCTAGTGGCTTAAAATGGATGTTTACACTGATGTCTTCTGGGGGATAAAATCCCAGTTTAGCTTTACTGAAACCATAGCCTCTGAGGCCTCTGAGAGAAATCCTGTATTACACTTCCCCATACAAGGGTTCCTAGGGAAGGAATGATCTAAGGGGGCATTTCTCCCAGCCTTTCACCCACCACTGTCTTCCTTCTTAGGCCCTGTCCTGCAGGTCCCAGCAGGCAGAGGTCCAGACTGGGGCACAGCTCCTGATTCACCTCCTGGGGCTGCCACAGCCTGTAGCTGATGGGCTCATTGCTTTCACACCCAACCGTTATCTAAAGACAGCCTGACAAGATCTGGAATATCTTGCAGGACACCTCCCAGTGCTCATAGGTAGTGCATGCCATTTACTTGGATAGCAGTCTTTTAATTCAAACTACCTTGAGTGCAGACCTGTGCTTGTGTTCATGTAAACACTCACATAAGCCATGATACTGTCATGCTTTTTGATCTAAAACGAATTTCACTGGGGCAGCAAGAAGCAGCCACCATGTAGATGATTCTGGTCTGCTTACGTGTCACCTTCTTGTTCCTCCCAATCCAGCAAGACTCTCAGATGCTTCTTCAGGGTTTGAACAGGGAAGACTCGAAGCTCCTTCACACCTCTGAGGTAAAATAAAAAAGCCTGAGTCAGTGGAAGTTATTATTAACAGAGTGAAACAACAGCAATGCTCCTACTATAGAAGGTCAAGCACTTCCATGCGACTGCTGGCTGTCAGACCCCACTGAACTGGGCATGTGCTGAGGATACCAAACCTAGCCCATGGCTGCAAGGTAAGTGAAAGACCCTGGAGCAGCAGCTAACCCCAAGACCAGATGACAGTAATTAGTAGCATAGATTTGTTTCATACAGGATCAAAACCTACAGAAAAGTATGCACTGAGCATAAGGCAATCACTGTGTTCCCACTGCCTCTCCCCATCACACCTCTGCCAGTGATATTTGGACGTTGATTTTCAACTTTGAACATCTCAGTCCACCTCTTGCACAGCAGGTACTGTACAAAGACATCTATGGAGCATTTGTGGTCAGTGACTAAATAATCACTGCTGAAATTTAAATATAGAATGTTCCAAAGGGTATTGCTGCCCATGTTTAAAAACAGATCACACAAGCTCACTGTAAATTTTCAGAGGCTTTGCCAAGCTGAAGTTCTTGGATTTGCTTTGCCCCAACTGAAACAATGAATCTTTAAGGTGCTGCTGTGAAAGCACTAGTGACAACTGCTAGTTCACACAGGAACTGTAATTGCATGGAAGGAAAAAAAATAAAGGAAAAAGTAAACAAGTCAAGCATCACAAAGGAAGTTCAGTGTGGCAAGGGTTTGGAGTACCCCTTTTATTCCATCTTCTTTTCTACATGAATTATTTTTCTGTGTGGTAGTCTAAACCAGTTGTGGATTTTAGTATTGAATAAAAGGCAGCTGGCAAAAAGTAAGTGCCTATTTTGTAAATGTGTAATTCCAATTTCTCTCATACAGTGACCAATCTTGTTTCAAGATATGATGGATGACACTTGTCCCAGTTTGCTCACACCAGTGGCCTCTCCTTTTAACATGGTGCACAAGGGTGGCAAGGAAGGCTTCTGCTCACCATATCCTGCCAGCAGTGCACTGGTTTCAGTGTGTGCTGCTCCCTTTGCAGAGAGATGAGTTTCCCGTTTCCTAAAGGCAATGAAATACTCACTGGAGGGGAGGCTTCAAGAGCACATCAAGAGAGATGTAGGGGAGCCAGCAAGGACTAAGCCTGCAGACCCACCAAAACTTTATGGACTTGGGAAGCAGGTCCTCAAGGGATCCATGCCTTGGAGGTTACTAATGCAAAGAATTCTAGGGTCCAGAGGAGATTTTAAAGGTTTCCTCACAGCCCAGGATGTCTTTGCTGGACCAAAAGCAAGTCTGAAGAAAAAAAATCTCACATTGCAAGAAGGTATTTCGCAGGGAAACTATTTACAAACCCCTGCACCAACATTATGTCTTAGGCAACAGATGAATATTTGAAAAAAATGTTTACAGCTTCTGCTCGAACAAAACACTACATTTAAAAGCCAAAGCCCATTTTAATGCATTTCGATGTTTGCTTTCAAGAGAAAATGAAGACAGACCCACCCTGGACTTCTGACCCCTTTAGGGTTCAATTAAACTGCAAAGGAAACTCAGGTACCCGGAAATCCTGTAGAAGTATTGAAATACATAATGAAATAAAGTAAATTTTAAAATAATATGCAAAACATCTTGGAAAACTGTTGTTGCTGGAATTTTAGTCCTGAAGGTTTGATTTCCACGCTGTAGTAAAGTTTCTTTTGGAGTATTTCAACCCCAGGTCAAACTTGCAAAGTCTGGTTTTTGAGAAAGAAAAACAAGTTGTATTAAAGTTCTAATGAATGATGAATCACAAACCCAAAGTGATTACAATTGTTTGTGGATAGGTATATAATGTCATTGAACAGCTTGAAGGCAATAAGAATGATAATTTGTCTACGTCACTACATGAATATACAGGATTCTTCTCCACAGACTGCTGAAATACCAAGAGTTCATAATCACACTGGGAAAAATAAATTTTTCTCGCATGCTCTACATGAACTGTTGACATGTTTTCCTCCCTGCCAGAAAATGTTAGGGAGACAGAGCAAATATGGAACATTCACTGGGAAATCATGTTGCATTTTGCAAAATGGCAGGAAAGATATTCCTTCTGCATTGCTGGAACAATAGGAAACATCCACTAGAAAATCTTGAAAATTATTAGTCAGTGCATTTCATAAATGTCAAAACCAAGCATATTTTACATATTAGGCCTCTTCTACAAATATGATTTAATTATATGAAAGATAGATAAATGAATACATTCCCTGTAACTGTATGCACACATGAGTTTTCCTTAAAAAAAGAAAATACTTCCTTCTAAATATAAGCTCTTTAAAATATGTCTACCTTCTCCATAATGAACAACTGAATGCATGTCAGGAGTATAGAGTATAGATGTTTCAGAGCTTGCTATGTGTGAGCTTGCCCTGCAAAAGTTGAACATATAAAGTACTTTTATAGAGAAAATTGAGGTGATTTCACATGGAAAATAGATTTTATCTCTTTTAACAAGAGAGGCAAAAGCATGTGGATTAATAAGAGTTGCCTCTCAATATGTATGGTAACTAACTTTGAAGACTAAGAGAAAAGGGGCTATTGTAGAGTGCTACAGTTCAGTGTATTGTATTGTACAGTGGTAAAGAGTTCAAGGGTGTTTAGGACTGTAATTCTGCCCTTCCACTTTTTCTCACCCTCCCTTCTCCCATCCTTCTCTCCAAGGATGCTCTTCCCCACCCCTGTCCCCCTCTGTCCTGTTCTGCCTCCCCTGCTGCAGGGAGCAGTGTTCTTGTTGCTAACAGTCCTCAGCTGCCTGAGGGCTGGCAAAGGCATCTTACAAGCTGAGAAGGGAGGGAAAGGAGCAGAAAGAGGCAGAGAAACCTGGGAGAGGCTACTTTAATATTACCTCTCCTATTACACAAAACCTTCCCTTCTCTGTAAGCTTAGCTCGGATGCTCAGGACAACATTGGTACACTGGATGCACCGGTGAAGGCTTTATTCAGTGGGACTGGGTGAAGCAGGCAGCAGGCACACAGGTGTTCACCAGGCCCAGGAGGTGTGTTTTATTCTCTCAGAGTCTGCCAGAAGAAATTGAAGGCCCTCCAAAAGCCTCCTTGTAGACCTCTGTGTAGTAGAGGCGCAGCATAATCTTCCATAAATTCCAGTTCATCAAAGAAATATTAGCACTGGGGCTCTGCAATTTTTCCTCTGGAAAGAATTTGACTAGGTTCAATATGGCCTGGATTTGTCAAAGCCTGACTTCTGCTCCTTGCTCTTGTGTAAATGTAAATTAAGCACGGTGTAAATCAAACACAACGTAAATTAAATAGAAAGCTGCTAAATTAAAGTTTACAGATAGGGAATCATGCAATAGGGATTATAAAGCAAAATGAGTCTGTAAGGAAAAGGAGTGTGGAATATTTATTTTCTTTTAAAACAGGAAGGTTAAATGCTGTTTAGTTATTCTTAAATCATATATTGCTCTATGATGGCTTCACTTCCAGACAGCTTGACTGGGGTTCTTTACAGAGCTACACTGAGACTATGGGAATGCTTTTGGATTAACAACTCCATGACGGCATCTGAATACTGAATTGCTGATTTTAGTTCTCAGAATAGAAGAAAATATGGCTAAAATTTGGGGTAAAAATATGTCAAGGAGCACTTTAATAAAGACCTCTTAAAATTTTTACATTACTAGACACATCACATGATATTTTGAAAAAGGAATTTCACTTATTTTAAAGTTGTTTATGGCTTCTTTTTGTTTCTCAGTTACAATTTTCAATTCCAGATACAATGATAACTTTGTAAGGAAGGCATGCCCTTAATTCATGTACACTGTGAGCGGATAGTTCTCTGAATAGCAAAGTATGAATTTGCCTCTGAGGTTGCTTCTTTCAGAAGCTGTATCACATCTGATACCAGCAACAGGATTTGCCACTCCTAAGGCAGAAAATGAATGCTCAGAATATACCGATCTCTCTTGGCTGAGAGCCACACTTTCAATTTATCAGGCATGCTTTTCAGTAATGGGTTAACCCTTATAGACAGCTAATGTTCACTCTGCTTCTGCTGGAATACATTTAAGATAAAATATTTATATCTCTCCACTGAAATAAGCATAAAGAAGGTAGGATTGTTCAAAATAATGGTCTAAAAGAGGAGTAAAAAATGAGAGCCCAAAACAGGCGAATAAAATCATTCTCAAATATGCAGATATCCCAGAGAAAAAATAAAGATTTTTTTTTTTTTTATATCCGAGGAAGATTTGGTATCAGTGGTCAGCAACAAGTTAGAAAATGTTGACAAGTACAAAGTGACTCATGAGGCTCTGCATGGATTTAAAAGGATAGATCATGCTTATTAAACTAGGTTTCATAAAAGGAGGCACAGAAGCGTGTTTGCGTGTGTGCACTCGTGTGCGTGTGTATAGACACATATATATAGACACACACATATGCATACACACAAATTACATATATATATGTATGTATGCATGTATATATACACACACAGCTTAAAAGATAAAGTGACTTTTAGCCTAATTCTGGTAAAGATATTCAGAAGAACTCTTGACATTTTCATACGTAATCACTTGGAGGAACAGGACAGGCTCTCAGGGTATGGGGCCGCACTCAGAGAATGCTCAATGGACAGTGATAAAAAAGTCTGAAGATCCCAAATGCTCACAATGGCCACCTCGTCATGATTCTCCGCCTTTAAAAGACAAAATGTGTGATGGTCTCCTTTAGCTACCCAGGTGTAATATTAGTTGATGGAGATTGCACATGTGCCAAGAGCTGTTTCTTTAATGAACTTTGAGTAAAACAGGAGTTTCTCTTGTTATGTAAAACTGGCAAAAGCCTTCAACATGAATAAAATTGTCTATATTCCTACCCTGCCCTTTGATGGGCACCACTTCCAACAAAGGGGCATCCACAGCTTCTCTGGGCAATCTGTTCTAGCGTCTCACCACACAAACCAAAGTCTCAGTAAGTAATTTAGTCATAATGTAGCTTCCCTTTCCATTCAGGACCAAGCCTGTAGGATAAATGCAAGTGGAAAAGGGGATGGTCTTATTCTGGACAAAGCTGGACCTTCCTCACAAATTTACACCTGTATAAAAGAGCAAGCCTGCTCCCACACATGCCTCATTATTGCAGGCCATTGCTCCTGTAGTTTAGGGACCCACACCACTGTCCAGGCTTTGATGGTGACTCTTCTCTGCAAGAAGGAGCCCCATAATCAGGATATCCCAGTGGCACACTTTAGCAACATCATCAAAACAAAAGCATTAACCTAAAGGGCAGCCATATGTTAGCCAACATTTCCCTGCCTCCTTAAAAAAAAAAAAAAAGAAAGAAAGAAATCTGAAAGAATAAGCAAGAGTGGGATTTTGTGACCTTCTTTTTGATGCTGGTTAGCTTTTGGATGGTTTTGTCATCTAACTGGAAAGATAAGAATGGAACAGTGGGAGAGAGAATAGTGGAAATGAAGTAGCATGTTTAATATAAGGTAAAATAATTAAGTTAATAGCAATTACTGTGTATGCCTCAAGCTGCGATCTAATCAGCTATCACAACCTAAGCAAGATTGGGCTGCACTGGTACTTAAGGGAGAAATCCCATATGCTATTGAAAACACAGCTGATGATTCAATAGCTGTTAAGTCTCTCTTCTGATTCACTAAGGAAAACAGATCACACCAAGGGTTTAGAAGGAATTTTATATTTACTACCAATTAGAATGATAGTATTAATATTAGAAAGGATATTTGTTTTCTTCTTGTCTACTACGCTGCTTTCATAGTGTAGTAGTTTCATAGAAATATGGAATATATCTTCAAATTTCTACAGCATTTTAGAGGTATTAAATAGCAGTTGTATTTTATGTCAGAAGGGGTTTCTACTTTAGGGCTGGACAAAGTGATTCTCAATTAAATGCCATGAGCTTTACACACTTAAATAGTACTATATAAAATTTATAAGACTCCTATGAGACAGCAGCAAGGTCTTACCCAGAGTTCATGCAACCAGGATGAAAATCTCCTAAGCAGATGCTGAACAGCTGTGCCATGCATCAATAAATCACATGTAAAATCTGTATTATTTTGGCTGGCAAGTGAGCTGCATGGAAATGAGTTTCACCCTCAGATTCTAATGTCCTTTGGGAACCAGCTCAATAAAGTTTTAACATTAACATATACTTCTAATACCATTAGAACAATACGAATGACCAGTTAGTGAAATAAGTGTCATTAGAGACACCCAGACATCATGGAAGAACATTTTGTGGGAACACAGACTACAAGTTTTGGGTCTTCTGTGGAGCATAATGTGATGTTACACTGGAGAAGAGGTAATAATTCATTTTACATACTGGAGATAATGTGCTGAAGGGGAAATAAATGGACCACATCAGTTAAGTCTGCTACACAATGTAAGGAATTTTAAAACCATGTCTTTGCTGAGCAGTAAAGCCCTCCTGGAATAAGTGCTACATCAGTTAACAACTGAACATGAAATTTGTATGTAGCAAAGAAATTTTATTTCAAACACTAATGAAATACATTGTGTAGTTTAATGTGAATGTGTTAATCAGTCTTTTGTGTATCCAGATACTAGAGTGGAAGCAAATATCTGTGGCTAAGAATGACTTAAGTAGCCAGCAAATATGCAAAAGTTTGTAGTTTGGCACTAGAGCAATCTATCTTGATTGCTTGAATTTACCAAATCTATCTTGTATATATACATTATTAGCGTCCCTCTAAGCTTAGCTGAAGAAAAGAAGGATAGCTCATTTTTGAAATTTTTTTACCTGTTTATTCTTAGACATGAAGGCCAAATTTCTGGCATATAATGAAGTTAGAGTTTCTGGTGTATAATGAAGTACCTGAGTTAGAGCCAGCCTGAGCCAGCAGGTCCCCACGCCACAGCCTTGCACTATACAGAGCCAGCACTTCAAGGCTCAGAGATGTGTTTGTAGAGAATAAATGCTTGGGGCAATGCCATGCCAAAGCAGCTACACATTTCCAGATCTGAACAGCTTCTGTGTGTTTCTGCACAATAGACTCTTGTACTCCTCAACAGATTAACTCCAGTCTGGTGTCAATGTGGACAGAAATCTTAGTTTTGTTACAACATGAGCCTTGCTGCTATTTCTTACCAATTTCTCTGACAGAGAGTTGTGCGAAAGAGAAATGTAAACATATTGTCAAATGTATTTTTAAGGTATTCAATATGTACTTTCCAATGCATTTTAATTTAGGATACAGTCTTCTAAATATATTAGGCAGTAGAGTTTACTATTACATTTTTGCTTTTTCTAACCACCAGACAAGTTGGGCAGTGTTGTGCTTTCTATTATAAGATTCACTGAAGAATAATAGTCCAGTCTTTAGATCCTGAAATCTTTACTTAGTACAGGGTCTGAGGAGTCATATGGCAAAGAAAACAACAGTCAAAAGTGACTTATCAGTCCCAATAAATATTTAGGACCAACTTGCCTTAGGGACGGCCCTAACTTGCATTAGACAGTGCCGTCTGTGTACATTTGCCCACGCCCTGTCTATGCTCAATTGCCTTAAGGCCTGATTGTATTCCAGTGCATGTATTCAGGGTGCTCTAAATCTCCATGTTTCACAAGCTTCTTGACTGCATATTTCCAGTCTTCTTGGAGAATGCAGTGCCTTGTTGTGAAACCTACACCAGGAGCTCTCCAGAACCTGGTGGTGTAATCCTGGTCGGGTACAAAACAGTAAAGGTGAGGGCCTAGCAATAAGTCTTATGGAGAAATTCAGCTCCAGATTATGAAACCTACAGACAGATGCCTATTTGTGATTGTCCACACGAAAGCCAAATGTTTAGGCTGACATGACAAATGAATAGAGTCAGACACTTGTGAGAGGGAAATTCAACTCCTTTCAGAGCAGAGGACTACGGAGCTGCTGCAGTCAGGCAGTTAGTGCTGAGACACACTAGCACCTCCCTCCTGACCTTCCAGTGCTGCCTTGGGAGGATGTGGACCTCCTGGAGGCGCTGCCTTATGACGGCCATCATGGTGCAAATGCCTCAGTTACAGCTCAGACAGCACACAATAGTTCAGTGTGGGCATCTTGTTTGAGTCTCCCAGCACGGGCCACCTGCAATGTCCAGACCTCCATTGCCTGTAACAAGCTCTTCAAACCCATGTCAACATCCTTGTATAGACATCAGCAATTAAGTTTTATTAATTAANTACCAATATACCAATATTAATATATATATTAATTAATGTATAATACCAATATAATGGCTTCTGCATGAAAAGGATTAAGTGCACAAATACTGAAGCAGTTATTTATGTCCCTGGTACAGGAAAGGTGCTTGGTCTTTCTGAACTAAATGAATGTGGCAACTATTTCCCCAGCAGGAGTTAGCTGCTGAGTTGTTTTAAATCCAGAAGACACTGGCAAATAAACACTTATTTTTGTATCTCTCTCTTCACCCAGAAGATGTGGTACAGCCAGGCCCTTAAAATAGAGCTGGAAAGGATTTGAGGCAACTGGAGAAACTGTCGGTGATGAGACGGCTGTACAAGCAAATGACTCAAAGCTGAAATTCGTATGAGCTAAAGGCTACAATAAATGAAAGAGATTCACAGAAAGTGTGAGCACTGTCAGCATGTTTCTTCCTCTTCCCCATCCTTTGAAGCCAGCCAATATCAAGGAAAGCAGCCAGAGCGGAAAAGGAAGCAGTCTGTATTTATAAGCCTAACAAGCAAGCGTAAGGCTTTGGGACTCGAGAGGATGATGGGAAAAAATCATGCCAAACCCAGTTCTCAGCAACTTCACAGCACCACTTCTTTTGGAAACTGGAAGATTCATCTTTCTGCTTGGTGTGGAAATAAAGATATCAGCAAAACACAGAGGTTACAGGCATGTGGATATCATGGCCACCATCATCCTTTTCTCCCTCTATTGGAAAGCAGCTATTTTATCCTGGTAATATATATTCAGAGGTGATATTGCTTTTCCTCACATCAGCCTCTGAGCAGATAAGAGAGTTCATTTCCATGTGGTACAGAGAATTCCACAAAGGCCTAAAAACGATGAGTTGATATTTTTTTCCATTTTAAGTACTGAAGTTCATAAAATGAACTACCAGTCTTCTGGAGATTTGGGCAAGGTTTAGCTGGAACATAATTACAATGGAAGAGTGGGTGTACAAAATGGAATTTTTGGATCCAGCCTAAATACAGAATGATAACTTTTGTTTTTAAGTAGTAGTACTTATCCTTTAAATAATCACTGCCATTTCATGCCTTTAAACTAATAGGAATTTCCTAATAAAAATAAATATAAGTAAACAGATTGTATAGGCAAAAAAGAGAAAAGATAATATGTATGAATTTGTCAGGAGTATTAACTTTGGTAACTTTGAGATACAATGTGGAAAATCTACAGGCAACAATTCCATCTTGGATAAATTTAATAGCAGGTAACAATCATTCAGATTAGAATTTACAGAGAACAAGGATGCAATATCTACTAAGGAAGAAGTTAAGAGGTTTTTTTAAGTGGTCAGTAGTGCATAAACCTTTATCAAGAAATTCAGACTGTATGAACACGTCTTTGATTTCCTGAAATTGAACCCTCTATGAAAAGGCAGGCTGGATTTATATAGTGCTTCACTTTCAGAAGGCAAGAGAAGTGGAAATGACAGGTAACTACATCTAATTAAACTTTATTAGGACGCACATAGACAAGGGATTGAATGTTATATTTGTTTGGATTACTTCATTTTCAGTGAAGACATTATTTTGCCACCAAAAATTCTCTCTATACTCACAAAAACAAAAGAAACCACTCATTCTTCAATTATTACAATTAATTAAAACGCTTCAGAAAATTTTATGTTTTGTTTTAATATATTTTTAAAGGACTTTTTTTTTTGCTTCAGAGGGGCCTGGAATCCACAGGATTTAAGATATTTTGCAATAAAATGTGAAGTTAAGCAAAGGGTAGGTGCAGTCTGGACTTCTTGATCATTTGCACACTTTCTGAAGGGAGGAAAGAATAATGTGTAAACTATGCAAATGTGTTAAAAAATATTCTCCAAAAGTCAAGTCGTGTAGTACACAATGAATTTAAAGTACAGTTTCAGTAGCATTTTCAGTAATTGATAATACATTCTATATTAAGAATATTTTCAGTTCTGATCAGTTGAAGAGAATTTTGAAATTGTCTCACGTCCATACAGTACCAGCTGTTGTCTTACGCAAGGATATATTTTATATTTAGCTTTTTTTTACTTCTGGTTTTTTTTTTTTTTGCTTTGCCATTATGTTCCTCCAAAAATAATTTTCTTATTGGCTTCTTACTGATAAGGAATGAATTAGTTCAGATGAAATAAAATTATTTTTAAGAGGAAGAAGTAAAAAAATAATTCCCTGGGTAGATCGCTTCTACTACGCACTGTTGTTATTTGTTGAGAGTGTTCCACCTGTTAGTCATTTGTAGGCAATCTCATGCAAAATTATTTGCCAGTAAAACACACTGACCTAGTGGGTCACTGGTAAGAAACACACTGGGGCAACCCCTGGGTCCTGTCCCTTCACACAGCTATTCACACAACAGCAGAGTGAGCATAATTGATGTAATTCCAAAATGCAGTTATTTTTAATGGATATTAGTTGCTGATAAAAATCATGATTTAGAGCTTAAAATACCTGCCAAAATACATGTCTGCTGATGCTGGTGCTTTTCCTGATTATCAAAGGGTGAGAAAATGCCATATTCATCTTCCATCACTTGATTGATCTGCCATAGAAAATCTGACTGAGTCAGGATTCACCTTATCAACTAAATGATCAGACAGAAAATTGAGCCAACAGCCTGATCAGTTATTCTGCAATCTTAAGAGATTGCAGTTGAGAAGAGGCTTTGTTTATTGCACGTGTAAGTAATAAATAAACTATATCACTAGCCTCTAGAGGAAAGGAGTTTTTCAAGATCTCTGAGTAAGGTTCTGTCAGAGATAAACACATTTAGATATCAAATGACCAGGAGGAACAAAGCATTAAAAAAGCATGAAATCTGTTCAAGGAGAAACAAAGTACAGTACTCCTGTAATCACCATTAGTTATAAGAGCCGACAAGGACTCCTTTTTTGTTTCTCTAAGATGATAATCTCACAGAGAAAAAAGAAAAGCAGTGGTCACTTGCAAACAAATAATATCCTCCTAAGGAGAAAATATCTCACTGATAGAAGTTAATGAAACATCCACTGTCAGTATGGAGGGGGTTTTTTCTGTACTTTTGTGCTCTGAGAAAACATGGATAGCCTGGAGCACAGGTAGTGTATATGGAGATCCCTCACCTTGAACTCCGCTTCCGACACCAGCCACTAGTCACTAGTGGCCAAGGACTGCCGGCCCCTGAAGACCACCCCTTGACCTGTAGAGGATGAGTTCAGCCCAGCACCTCAATGAGAAACACAAGTACCACGTGTTTGATGCTGGTCACAAACCCCAGCAGATCTTTTGGCTATGAAGCCAAGAATTTGTTACGGTATGACAAAGTATTTTCTGCCTGCTTTTCAGATTAGTTTTGAGACAAGGCAGCATATGGAAGCTTACTTGGTTGCAGCAGCCCCTGCCTGCTCCGTGAATCTCTGCCAACTGACTGAGATTACATGTCTAAAATTCACTAGCTCTAAAATTCGCATAATACCAGATGTACATTGTCTATTTCACCTACTGCAGAGCTGGAGCCACCAGCTTCCAGGAGATCAAATATCTTCAGCCTTCTCTTTCCATGCAGAGTAAATAGCCTTTTTTTCCTGACATTGCTTTCAAATGCTGTGACTATATCCAGCTGCTGCATTTCATTAAGGCATCATCCTTGATGTACTACTAATACACCAATTCAATGAAATATTGAGACAAAATGACCTCATGTTGGCTAGCAGAAGCCAGGCACAGTGAGAAGTAGGAACTGGAAGTGCTCAGACTATTTGCAGTGGCTCCATCTGGAGATGTGATGAGTTACATATCTCAAAATAAAAGACTCTCCATTCAACCTCAGTTATCAAGATAAAAGAATATACTGTTTAAAGCAAGAGCAAATATCAAAGAAGTGACAAAATGATCTCTAAAAGAAATATCAGTCTCAGTCTTTCATATTACCTTAAATGAAATAATTTGAGCTCTCTAGTCAGCAAGACTTTTTTATTAATACATTCTGATTTTTCCCTCATTGCTTCTCAGAAGTACCTTGATGAGTACGAAAGCCCTCCATACTTGTTACCAGTTATTATCACCAGCCCTTCAGCATAGTCTAAAGATCCAGCATGAGATCAAGAACAACTCTGGCAAAAGCTGTACACAGGACCAGTAAAATATAATTCCCATCCCAAATATCTGCAATCAGGGATAGACAGGGATGTCACAAAAGAAATAATCTTGTTATGTCCATTCAATTGTACTAGTTTTTTCATTATGCTCTTGGTATTGCTCTTGTCCTTTTCTGTATTTATTCCAGTTAAATAAATAAGAAAAAACTTAATATTGCATTTCCTCACTGTTCCTTGTGTACTGCCTTTTCATTCCAGATATTTACTTATCTCTGACTCAGGAAGAAATATTTCTTCAGGCCAAGTTTAGGGATAATGGTTGCATGCTATGTGCAATCTTTAGAAAAAGAGATATGTCACTATGTGCATTAAGGACGTCTTGAACTGGGGCTTTATGAGTTAATGGTCAGGAGCACTGAGCACAGGAATACTGTTCAAGGTCTGTTGTGTAAGGGAAAGACTTACAGAGAGCAGGGGCTTGCCAGGCACTCTGATTCCTGATAGCACACTGCAGAGGGACGAGTGTCCTCATAGGTAAAGACTTCTGACAGCGTGGACATTTTCCTGGCTTTGGAAAGAGAAAAGACCATGTAATTAATAGAGAGAAAAATAGCAATGCCTAATCAGTCAGCAGTACTGCAATGCTTCAGATTTTGCAGCTGACAAGGCAAGTTCCCTCTCCTGCATCCTCAGGCCCCATTGCCCTCTGGTAGCACCCTGGCAGGAGCTACTGTTCAGACATGTTGCTAAAAACTAAACTACCACTGTCCTAATTTCTTATAAAAATAGAAGAAAAAAGGAAAATACACTACAATATCATACGTAAAGAAAAAATCTTTCAGGGGAAAGGAGGGAAGGCAGGGATGCAGCAGTTGGCAGGGGCACTCCAGTGCCTGGCTGCTCCTTGCATCTTGCCTGTCTGCACAGAAACTCACTATCTCAGTGTGAGAGGATAAATACTCACTGGTCTCTGGCTTCTCTGAACATGACCAAAAGCTTCTGCACTTCCTAAATTCTATGTGCCTTAGGAAGATATTCAGTGTAGGATCTGAGCTTTAAAGTAGTTGGAAAATCCTTTTTAAATCTCAGCACAAGATTTTTTTTTTCCTTTTTGGCCTGCAGGCATTACTAATAGTAGAACATCACTTTCCTGCCAAGACAAATTCTACCTCTTGCTTTTATTTTCCCATGCCACTTCCTGTGCCAATCAGCCTTTCAATTCTCCTGCAAATCTTGCTAGAAAAGCACTTCTGCTTCTCTTTTCATCACCAATTTCTTCTTTAGTATAGTATCCTACTGTACATAGATTATAGCCTTCCTCTTAAATTGTTAACCTTGGTTGCCTGTTGATAAAGATGGTACATACTGCTAAAAAAATGAGTGCTGCTAAAGAATGGCAGGGAAACATTTCCCCAGAGTATTTCTGTTTCTGTTCATTGCTCTCGTATGGCTGATGTGGACAAGCTCATAGATAATTCCTTTGCACATTCCACTGCATGATATTCCCTTTTCTCCTTATTTTATAGGGAATGAGTACAGTGGAGGTTCAAATGCATGTTTGAACAGGGTATTGTACAAAAGGAGAAGGAACTGTATCCTTAAAGGATCTGGTTGTGGCCCCTTTAATTCCATGACTATAAATGCTTCTTGCAATCAGCTCTGAGGCTTCAGTGAAGAGCAGCTCACAGATATTTTTCCACCAGGACTGAGTACACCACCAGTATCATGTTTCAATAGAACAGCTGGTGCTTAAAAGGATGGTAATTACAATTTTATTCAAAAAATCAGAACTGGTGGAGCTAAGATCATTGATTCAGATGGATGACCTTGAAAGGCAGATTGCAATGAACTTGTTGAACTTCTGAAAAAAGTTAAAAAAAAAAAAAATCTCTCTACAACATTTCTGGTACTTTTTGGTAATATGCTACAATCTTCAATTTCCCCCCAAATACTGTCATTATGAAAATTGACTGGAAAAAAAAGTAGTCTGAAAAGCCTCATTATTTTACTATTCCTTCCAAGGGTATGGATGACGTTCTAAAAGCTCCACATCCCTGTAATTAAAAGCCCTGCAAAATTTTAGGTTTGAAACCGTTGATCATGCTGATGGTGTGTTTTATAGAAATAAAAAGACAAAAAGAGCTGTACTGGTTTGGGAAATGGACAGCCAGTCCCCAACTCAGACAGTGGCCATAAGCAGCTGCACAAGGAAGAGTATGAGATTATAGCAAGCCTACAGTATTATTTCATCTGAACATTTCCCATTCTCCATGTGTTTGGGGTTCACATCCAAAACATCAGTGCATTTCCCTTTGGTGACCCTGGCCAGTGTCTGAAACCTACATTGACATCCACAGTGTCTGCAGCGTCCTGCAGCCAAGTTGTACAACTTTGCTGAGTTGTGTGAAACACAGCATCCCTGGGTAATTCAGGCTGGAAGGGACCTGAAGATGGCTGTAGTCCAGCCTCCTGTTCAAAAGAGAGTCAGCTATGAGGTCAGATTAAGTTGTTCAGGGCTTTATCCAGCTAGGCATTGAAAACCTCCACAGGCAGAAACTGCACAACCAATATTGGTTTTATTTATTGGAACATATTGGTCCCAATATTTTTTTAGTCTCATTGAGAAAATATCTTCCTTTATACCCAGTCATATCTGCCATTCAGCTCTTCATGGCCAGTGCCCTTTGTCTTGCTGCCATGAACTGCGAGGAAGACCAGTTCCAGCTTCTCAGTAAGGCAGGGGTACTGTTTGATAGGTGCTGGTTGGTACTGGTTAGTAGGTACTGCTGTCAAGTTCCCACAGAGCCATCCCTTTCCCAGACTGAGGATTCCCTGGTGTCTCAATGTCTCCAAGTGCCCCAGATTTGACCATCGAGGGTAGCCCTTCACTGAATTCACTCCAGTTTATTGATGTCCTTCTTGTACTGTGGGGCCAAAAACTGGATGCAGAATTCCAGCTGTGCTCAAATAAGTGCTGAGAGAAGAGCAAT
The DNA here is from genome assembly GCA_013397315.1 of Donacobius atricapilla. Classification (NCBI taxonomy): domain Eukaryota; kingdom Metazoa; phylum Chordata; class Aves; order Passeriformes; family Mimidae; genus Donacobius; species Donacobius atricapilla. The sequence goes on from WBMY01017018.1 coordinate 603,877, forward strand.
AATCTCTGGCACAGCTGGGCATGCTCCCAGCCATCCCCACTACACATGGCATGATGCTGACTCTGTTTGATCCTGCTGTCAGCCACAAGTCCCAACCCTTTCCCACAGAGCTGTTCCCCAGGTGCTCAGTCCCCCATGAGCATCCAGCTGTTAACACAGGGTCCTCCACATCCAAAATTTACACAGCAGCATAAGGCTACTCATGGTTTCCTTCTCTGTTCCAAATAATTCCTTGGGTTTTGTTGGCTTGATTTGAGTGGTTTTGTTAATATTTGCCTAAACCCACATATATTATAGCAAAGTGTATATTGGATTCATGCTGTTTGAATTTCTAGAGCTAAAGCAGATAAACCTCTTTGTAAGGCTTTCTGATATTCTTTAGTAACCATAGCTGCCAGTTCTGAGTACACTTACAGAGGTGACACTCTGCTTTTTGTCATAGTGATCAGCTTCATGATGCTGCTGAATTCATCTGTGGCCTCTGCAATGTACTTTCTTCTACTTTCTATTTGGATTGCAGATAGATGTTGCTAGTATAAATGACATGAAGCTTCTTCATGTTCTGGAATTCGAGTATTTGCAGACTAGAAAGATGTTATTTGTCATCTACTTGCTTAACATATAGCATCCTGAAGGGTTGCCAAAATATATTCAAACATGGTAAAAAAGAAATCCAGAGGAAACATTATTTCAATTAAGGCAGTTTTTTATGGTCGTGCTCCAAATAATTACAACGAGGAGGCTGAAAGCTGAAACTCGGAAACAAATGAAACCAGAGGAGTCGGTCATGTCCCATAAAGTCTAACTACTGTGAAACAGCTAACGGGCTTCTGCATCCCATTGTGCAGCTCTAACCCTTTAGAACCATAATGCATGTCAGGTAACAACAGTCCAGAAATAAACTTTTGTCTTGCACTTAATTTTCAGAAAAAGGAATAAATATTACAAGGGAGAAAGGGCTTCCTCTCACCATAAACTCTTAACCTAAATGATCTGATTTGGGAGAGTATATTAGTGGTGCCATGGCATTTTACTTTCAGCCTTCGGTGTGCATGTTGACACTGTTACATAGGTCCTGAGACACGGAGTTTTCTGCAGTCTTTCTGCTCTATGCCATTTCCAGAAGTCCAATCTCTAGCAGTGCCCAGTGGCTTGAGTAGCAGCAATGTGGTGATGCCGTACATGATGAGTAATTACTGAGCTCAACCGCAGTTCCACCCTCTCCAAATGCATACGGATTACCCAGGCAAGTTTTGGCAAATTGCTGCAATTAGCCTGTGCATCAAGAAAACCCTGTTCCAACAAGGAGTATCAATGAATGGACCTTGTCAGGTTTTATTGATACCTCATTTATGTGAATGCAAACACACATACATACATATCTCCATCCATGCATGCATTTTAACAAGTAGTATAACTTTTCTTCGAAGCTGTTGGTGCTGCAAGGCTAGACAACCATTCCATGCTGCCCATCAAGCCACTACACGGTTATCATGCTAATCAAAGCCCTCTTTGAAATGCCGTTTAGCTTCATTACCATCACAAAAGAGCAGCTAAAGGACATCTAAGGCGGGAGGGGGAAAGCGGGGAGGGGGATTGGAGGGAATGTGAACGCTCTGAGACACTATAATCTATTTGAACAGCCATGTTTATTGGAAACAGGAGGGGGAAATTGTTTAGCATAAGCTGGTATCAATCACTGAATGGATTCTGTTCCCTGTTATTAATGCGCAGGCAGCCAAGCAGGGAAGAATGGGCTCTGTGGAAAGACAGACATCTCCCCACTAAAGGGGAGAAGGACTGGTACACACACCACACCCCTCCCGACTAGATAGGCTCCTGCAATCTACCATCAAGACTGGTTTTTTTCCCAGACTAGGATGCAGAAATTATTACAACTCAATGCCTGAATGATCCTTTGTTATTTTGAAAAGTTTTGTGCCTTTTTTTGTATACACAGATGGAATTGCTTTTTATGGGTGAGGATCTCCTCCACAAAGAACCCTCCGTCCAGTAGAGCAGGAGACTCTATTACAATATAGTTAAGTAATATTGCCTGGCTAACTAGGCTTACTTGCCTCTTTGTAGGTGTAAATGTTTTAATGTCTTATTGCATGGTTGTCTCTTATTTTATTAAAGAAACGCTCCTTTTGTCTTAAAAACAATATTGTCTGAATAGTTTGCTGGATTTATCTGTTTTGACTTAGGGTTAGCAAAGTAAAAGCGAACATTGATTTCAGAGGAATTAAACCAAGTGTCTGCAGTTATCATTCTGCAATAGATCATAGAGTTTGTAAGTCATTACAAACTCTTGTGGTGATTTAAAGCTGCTGGTAAGCACAGTGTAGGCAATGACCCCAAGGACTTTGATGCAACAAGTATATCCACACCAAAGCTTTCCCAGCCTCCCAGATTTTGGCTTGAAAGGTCATTATGGAGCCACAGTTGTGTATATTCATGATAGATGCTGAAGGATGCTTTTCATTACATTTACACTTCAACATAGCGAACAAGAGTTTCCTGCTATGTCAGTTAGATCAAGGAAGTACTTACATGTACAAATAAATCTAAAAAACAACACAGCCTCAAAACTGATCCTCTCTGCTTTCCTATTATGATCATTGTGCATTTTCATAATGAATCAAAATGCATGCTCAGGTTTGGATATTTGAAATACTAAGCGGATATATTTTCTTCTGCTGAGTTCTGAAATATTCCAAATCATACCTGCCAGGCTGCAGTCACATCAGATCTCATAAGCTAAATGAGTTTTGATTAGGTTTCCAATCAATCAATACTTGATTGGAAACACATAGTAGGTGAATCAGGAAGGAAACATTCACCAGTAGATAGCAGACTCCCTCTTGTATGAGCCTTAAACTAGTATTTGAAAGGGTGCTATGCCACTGCAAACCTCCAGGTCAACATAGAGAGCTAAGATCTACATGACTGTACTGGGTTCATGTGGCAAGGTTTTGGTAGCCAAGGGGCTACAGGGGTGACTTCTGTGAGAAGCTGCCACCAAGTCCAACAGACAATGCCAGACAGCTCCAGGATGGACCCTTTACTGCTCAAGGTTGAGCCCATCAGTGACAGTGGCAAGTGCCTCTAAGATAACAGATTCAGGAAGGCGGAAAAAAAACCTGCACAGATGCAACTGGAGAGAGAGGGGTGAGAATATGTAAGAGCAAATGCTCTGAGACACCAAGGTTAGTGCAGTAGGGGCAGGAGGAGCTCCAGGTGCTGGAGCAGAGATTCCTCTGCCACTCGTAGTGCAGACTGTGGTGAGACAGGCTGTCCCCCTGCAGCCCATGGAGCTCCACAGGGATGCAGAGATCCATCTGCAGCCCATGGAGGAGTCCATGCCAGAGCAGTGGGATGCTGGAAGGAGGTTGTGACCCTGTGGGAAGCCTACACTGGAACAGGGTCCTGGCAGGACCTGTGCCCCATGGAGGCTTGCTGGCAGGTCTTGTAATCCTATGGGAGACCAGTGCTGGAACAGTCTGCTTGTGAAGGACAGTACCCCATGGAAAGGACCCCTGCTCGAGCTGTTTGTGAACTGCTGCAGCCTGTGGGAAGGCCTCACATTGGAGAAGCTTGTGGAAGACTGTCTCACGTGGGAAGGACCCACAGTGAAGCAGGGGGAAAGTGTAAGGTATCCTCGTCCTGAGAAAGAAGCAGCAGCAGAGACAATGTGTGGTGAGCTGACCACAGCCCCCATTCCCCTTCCCGCTGTGCTGCTTCAGGGGAGGAATAGAAAATGTGTGAGTAAACTTGAGACTGGGAAAAAGGGAGGGGCAGGGGTGGAAAGTATTTTAAGATTAGGGTTTTTTTATCATTATCCTACTTGAATTTGACTGGTAACAATTTAGAATGATGTCTTCAAGTTTAGTCTGTTGTGCCTGTCATGGTAACTGGTGAGTGATCTCTCCCTGTTCTTATCTCAACCAGACAGACTTTCCTAACATTTTCTCTCCCCTGCCCAGCTGAGAAGGGGCATGACAGAGTGGCTTTGGTGGGAACCTAGCATCCAGCCAGGGACAACTCATCACAATGGCTTTTGAGAGGTTCAAGGGCATTAAAACTCAGAAGACTATACTCTGCTACCTGCCCATCTTAAAGGGATCTATGAACTTGGGTCCTTATCTCAGCTTTTTCTTTCTTAGTATTACTTAATAAACTGGAACCAAAATCCTTTGAGATGATGGATTGTAAATTTACTGAGTTTTCTATGCAGTTTCTAATGGCATGGTTGACCATAAAGAGTGACAACTGAAAGCAAGGTTTACACCAATCTTCGACAACTGCAGTATAAATTGGAGTGCAGTGTAACTTCAGGAAAAAGACCAACAGACTAAGGCATGCACATACTAAAACGAAATCTAGCCTCAAAGTCTGAGGGGAGGGGGTGTCTTCTCTTTTTCAGACATTCTCCTTTCTGGTTACCCAGAACTATTTTCAAATCTTTTCTCTGACATATGTTGGAAGAACCAGAGAAAGTTGATAATTTTTCCTATAAAACTGGTAATGCCTGTGATATTCTTGCTCATACATAAATGGACTGAAACACTTCATGCTCAAAGGGGTGTCAGAATGGCAAGACACTTTGGTTCCTGCTTTGTTCATGATCAGAGAGGAGTTCAAATCCTTGCCCTCAACGTCTTATTCAGAATGAGCATTTCTTATTAATCATCAACCTTTTTCTTTTTTCAAATATGAACTGATTGATAAGGGTTCTGCATTTGCTGGCCTAGTGATTTTGCTTGAAATGGCATTGTTATTTTTGGAACACAGAATCTATGCTCCCACAGACAGAAAAGTAAAGCTTCTATTAAAATAAGTATAGAAAACAAGGACAGAAAACCTCTGTAGATCTCAATCATTCAGACAGGGTTTCTGACTAAGAAATTTCATTTATGCTAACTCATGACACTTGGGCTTTCTAATGAGAACCGGAGGTAACATGTGGACAGGTCCCTCAACACACACAGTGATGAACAATGAAATGAGGTTTTGATTTTAGGAAACACCTGATATACTGCAGGATACTTCGGTAACTGTCTACTTACAGGTTTGATTTTATGCTTCATGCAAAGGTAGACTGAAGACATAGAGAGCACCCCAGGTGGAACCTCCACTGCAACAATATCACTGATGAAGTTTCATTTGATGCCGTTGCTATCACTTTCAGCCATCTCTGAATGGTAAACAGTTCAAATTATAAATTCTTCACCACTAAATTGTCTGCTGCTAATTGCTCTTTTGCATGTAATTATCAGTCAGGATTTAATAAGTATGAAAATACTATTACATGCCAAAAAGTAAAAATAAAACAAGAAATAGCAGACTTAAAGAATGTCTGGCAGACAAACTCTTTAATTAATTCTGGAACAACATATTGGCTGGCATCTCTCTCAGTGAACATCTCTGGCAGAGAGATGATGGGGTTTTATAATCCTTCAAGAAAAACAAGTAATACATTTGCTTCTAAGCTGGAGAGGTTTTGGCCTTCACCTCCAGGTTATGCATCTGAAAAGAACATCGATATGGGTGAGAACAAGACTGAACACATCAAAGGAATCACAGGAAATCTAAACATAACTTCAGAATAGCAACGTCTGTCCACCAATTCCAATGAGAGGCAAAACCCAGGAGGGGGTTTGAACTGTCACTAGGTTTTCAGAAGTAGCTCTAGCTTCTGCTTTCTTCACATGCTGTGTGTTTTAAATAGCCATGTGGCTTTTGGTGCAGGTAAAATATGGGAGATGTGGATGCAAAATTTAAATTATACTCTCAAGGATTTTCATCTTGTTTCTAATTAGGAAAAAAAAGATCAAGATGACCAAATAACTTTGCAGTGATACCTTCTGCTTACTGTCAAATGGTGGTGGAATTTGAAATATCCTACCAATGGTAACAGTCATAAGATAATATTGGTCTGAATATAATCAGATTCAGCAGATAAAAAGACTGTACACGGACATACAGTCCCAAATCCAGATACCATGTAGTTAACAGCTAAACTACTGTTTGCCACTCCGAAAGAAAAAACCCAGTTCATGCATTCCTGTAAACTATCAAAGAAAATTCTTTGATTCTTTGATTCTTTGATTCTTTGATTCTTTGATTGAGAGAAAGTGAAAGAAAGATTTGGTGTTTTCACTACATTTATCTAAATGGAAAACATCTAGATTTAGGGTTGTTAAGCAGGTTAATGACCTGTTGCACAAGACTAAAGAATAAATTACTACTGATAGAAAATGAGTAGAATGCAAATCTGATTTGTATTTTCCTCAGTGAAAAAAGAAAACAAAAAAGATTTCTTGCTTTAACTTAAATAGAAGATGTTGGTTCTTTTTCTAGCTGTCATTTAATGGTTCTATGTAGACCTGAAAATGCCTTTCAGGAAGAATTTTGAAACAAAATTGACCAAGCTTGGCTAAGCATAAGGCTGGTACTAGAAGATGTAGGTGGGAAGCATTACAAGATTTCTTTTGCTGTTCCTGGCTCAATTCCTCAATGTGAATTTGTTGCCTAAAGGGGAACAACCTGCAGAACTAGTGAGAATTTTGTTCTTCCTGACTGTTTCAGTCTATATCATTTCTTTCTCTGAGAATTAAGAGGGCAACAATTTATCATGAGACATTTTGTATGTGATTAATACCAGTTTACCCGGAACACTGACCAATTCCCTGAGAGCAGATGTGGCAACAGAATTCACTGTCTTCACTTATTTCAGGACTTGAATTTCACCCCAGATACAAAAGACAACAACTGTGAACACACCAAGCCTTCTAGATCTTCATACTTGGTTGTATTATTAGTAGCAGAAAAAGACATCACACTTCAGTACTTTTGCATTTGGCTAAATAAACTCTGAAGACATTCTGGTACACTCTACTTATGTTAGCAAGATTTTTTTTGACAGTTCTTTAGGCGTAGGTTTGCTTACTATGATTAGAGAGAACGCTCTCAGTCTGGGAGCTGTTGTTTTAATTCATGTATGAAATGAAAGTGAATTTTCCAGACTTCTTTCTTTTTGTGGGTTCATTATAAATTTCTCTGGAATATCATTACTGAAGCTCTGAAATGAAGATAACACCACCAGGCTGGATTTGATGTCTATTTTCCCTGAAAGATTTATGCATTTCATGTGTGACTGATTTTGTGATAAGGTAATTCTCTGGAGGGCATAGCTTTAGTTTTCAGATCATTTTTTTTGCTTTCTAAACTAGAACAGGAAAAGGAGGAACCCTGCCTGATTGGATCACCTCAGCAGCATATTTCTTTAGGACTTTTGCATCAGAGCAAATTAGATCATTCTGCACTGATGTGATATATAATTCCCATATCTTCTGTGCCATCAGCTCCTTGGGTTTGGTTTGAAGGGAAAAGATTTAAGCTGCAGCATTTGAGTGAAACTGTTTTTATTATTGGAATCACAAGGGTTTTTTACAGCCAAGAGAAAATCTACAACGACTGCCACACAGTGTGACTCAATCTTCAATACCAGGAACCTTAATTCCGTCAACATCAATTGGACCTGAAGCATGTCCACTGCTTTGTTTTAACTTTTATGTAGCCCTATTAGCAAAAAGAAACTATCTCCTTTTTGTGATTCAGTGCACACTATTTTTATTATTTCCTTGAATTATTCCTCAGTTTAAGTCACTGTGTGTCAAATAATCTTGCAGTATTTCCTTTCTGAGTGTGTTTTGGTGCATCAGTTGAGCACAGCAAAGCGAAAGACTCGATCTGATGCTCAAAAACCTTCATTGATAGCAAGTAATGAAGAAGTAATGACAGCTGAAATAATAACTGCCCATAGAAATCTGACTTGCTATTGTTGAACTTGTTGATCTTTAGTGAAAAATGTAATGTGAACTTTAATGGAATATCACTCTCACTGCATCTTCCATCATCATATTTTAGGTTGTGATTAGCACATTTTTCTCCCTCTACTGTAAAACCACTCTTTGGATAAAAGGGGCTGATTGCTCCATTAGTTCTTGATATCATTCAGCACTTAGGACAACATGCATTTCATTTGCACTTTATTTGCATTCCTTAATCACTGCTAATACCCTGGACAATCTTATACCACTTGATAACACAGACAGAAAATATTTTTTTCTTGAAGCCCCATTTTGCTCTATTTCCTAGAAATACAATCTTGTTCCCTGGGCATTTATATTGAGCATAAATTATGATGATTCTTAAGATGAGACATGGACAATGGTAAATACATTTTAAGCCTCCTACACTAGTTTGTCCTGTGAACTGTTAGTAAACAAAATAAATCGGCATGAGATAGATTTCAGTTGGCAGTAACTATGAATGTATACCAACACTACAAGATCTAAGAGCATATAAAATTGAATTACTAGCTTCCATTTTGTATCATCACCTGATTATTTTTACATTGAGATTTTAATACCTGATGGGGAAAAGGATGAAAACCTGGGGTTTACTTGACTCTATAGGCCATAAACTGTATGTACCAAAAGAGGCAGCTTGAGCTTCTCTCGTCAAAAGAGAAAGCTACATTTAGGGGGCAACATGGAAGGAGTGAGCAGTTCATACCAGTTTGTTAAAAACAGTGGCGTATTTTCAGCCATTACACCTCTGCTTCTTTGTCAAGCACTCTGACTATTCATCCTTTTTTGTATTAAAAACAATAAATGTAGATAACTCTAGTTTACTCATGTTGATTGTTACTTAGCTTGCATATGTAAAGAAATGATTCCAGAATAGCTGTACCAAGACCAGTACAAAGAACTACAGCTGTCATCAAATAACTTTTCAGAAGGAATATTACTTTACATTAGGAATAACCACATTATAAGCTTTCTGCAAAAATTCTAAAAGACTGTATGTTGGGAGCATCTCCATACATAAAGCTTATTTTTTAAGAAGCAAACACTGCTCTAACTTTCTTATTGCTCTTATGCCATATTCTGCACACATAAAGAAGGATGCTGAATTGGTGCTTGGCATAAAGATTACTTCGACAACAATATCATTCAAAGGTGTGAGGATGGCATGGAGGAAAGTACTTACGAGAGATGACAGTGAAAGAATCAAGTATTTAATTATGAAAATCTATAACTTTTGGGGGGTATCTGAGTGGTTTTTGGATGAGTATAGAATTATTTATGCAACTGAAGTATTAATTATACAGATATATTTCTGTAGAGAAATCCAGGAAGAAATTATGTCCTTTTTTAATTTATTTTCTGCTATAAAACTTAGAGCCTTAGTGTTTTCACTGTCTCAAAAAATATTTTATGATGAAGATCCACAGTAAAGCTCAAAATACAGAGCAAGATTTCCTAATTCAGTAGCCCAAGCTGCATAAATAAATAAATAGATAAATAAATTGAAAACATATTTGACCCCAAATGGCAGTTTCTTTTCAACAGATGCAATTTAATCTTTGAACAGCAGGTGCAAAACTTATCTTGAGGCAGAAACCTCAAGCAGGACAATTTTACAGGAGATGTTTTAGTCAGTGGGAAATGCAGAAATAATTGTGACATGTAGCACTTTTTCCTTCTGTCTTCCAACAGTGGATCATAAATGACCCAGTGCTTTATCTTGAAAGCAATAGATAGATACATAGATAGATACATAGATAGATACATAGATAGATAGACTTCTACAACCCCCTGGATCAGAACATGGTTCAGCATCATATTTGCTCCTTTGGTCAGTGTTTAGCAATAGATGTGAAAATGGATTTTCATTCCAGTTGTTTCTAATCACTCAAATGAACACATTTGTTCTGAGTTACCTGTCTGGACCCAGGTTGTTGTTAATGAAAGAGAATCAAGTAGATTTTATGTTGCCTTTGATTACTTCCAGCATTCTGGAAATGTTTTTGCTATCTCAGACTTTACTTGGTTTTACAAAAGTGTCAGGGTTTTATCCTGCTTGATGCTGAAAATGGGATTCATGTTGTAAAGTGCTAATTTGAGCTAAGAACTTTGACGAGCTGGGGACTCTTTAAGGAAATTACAAAATCCATTTTTTTTCCTGACATCTGAAGCACATGAATTAAATACAGGAACCAAAGAAGGACCTGAGCCTCAGACCTTATGCAGTGATAAAGATTTTCTCCCCACTTGATACACCTGCAGTACACAGTAACATCTTTTTCCCACCACAGTAAGCAGACATGAAGCCATAAGACACCACTCTGGTTTAAAGTTCAGTAATGTGCTTAAGTGCTTCGTTGTATTTAAACCAGCCTTGAATCCACCATCTTCCTTCCATCCATGCCCTCCACAGTTGCAGAGGGTGTCACTATCCACAGCAGGGCAAAGTGACAGCAAAATGCCATCAGAGCAGCTTTTTCATACTGACAACATGCTGGTGTAAATGATGACATCAGGTAAGGGAGAACAAAGAAAGAAGCTTATTTATTTTTATTGTTACAGAAAGCACTACCTCCAGAAACACTGTAGGAAAGGACTTCAAGGACATTCTTAAAAATTGTTGGGAGACAAAATCATCTTTATCTTGCAGTATGTGAGCAGACAATTGTCTCTCTGCATTATCCTTCCAAAATGATGTTGCTTCTACAAGATATTTGTTCCAGTCTCTCTGAAGCACTGGCTAGTAATGCAAAAATCTTAGAAAAATGACTAATTTTGGCCTCTACAAGATGATAACAGAACAAAGCCCAGATCTAGTAACATTATAGCTGAATACAGAGATAAAATGATATCCTTACACTGCTGGTACCACAAAAGTGCTTAAAAATTAAAAATCATATAAGTTACCTACACTGTGACAGGCAGGAGATGTTTCTAACATAAGTAATATGACTTAATTTCCAATGAATGAAAAGTCTCAGAAGTTTTGGGGAACTATTTTTGTTTTGGAAATGACACTCCTCTGCATCAGACTCTATCATGTGGGTTGACTTGATAGAAGTTATTAAAAAATACCAGATCTCTCAGTGAGAGCTACTGGCATCATTAACCCCCCAAGAGATAACAAAATATTGGAAGGCATTTCTTAAGACTGTTTTGAAATTTAAACATGTTGTTTAAATTTGATTGTTTAAATTTGATATATGTTTTTCTTCCTGGCATGTAATGATTTCAAAAGTATTATAACTAATTGTGGATGTTTTTGTTTGGGAGCCTCCTCTTGCTTGAAAAATGCACGAGATACATGAGACTCTTGACTTTTATTCTTGCTTCTTTTGATACTGTGTTTCATGTTTGCCTCTCAGATTCATTAATTCACAAACAAGCCACCAATACTTGGCAGCCCTCAATTTAATACATATTTATTACGAAGAGAAATTTTACAAACCCATAGGGTTTAAAAATTCTAATGGCGGCTCTGACATGTTCAAACATATGCCACAGCGTAGATCTCCTGAACTTAGACTATACCTTGCTATCATAATACATGGTTACTAATCCAAGAATTATACAAATAGGCTAATAATACATGCATTTAAACAACTTTCACACTTCTGACTCTGTGTTAACTAATTTTAGCAAATAAACAGGTTGTTAATGATTTATACAAATGAACAAAATCACGTTGAAAGATTCCAAGCCCCACAGTTCAATAGATTGTGGTAGGACTTTTCCGCAATATAAATTAATTCTTATTTCTGTTCAAATGGTAGTTGAAACCCACAAAGACCTTCAGTGCTGAGCTGAAGAGACCAGTTGTTGGTCATCCCTAATTTGGTGCCCCCACCAGCATGCAAGAGAGCCAGAAAATGGAAAGACCCCAGAGACCCCAGCCCCTTCAGCAGTCCTGACATCTGGGAAAAATGGAAAAAAGGTCTTGGCATAAATGAGCAATGAATTAGCTAAGTTTAGGTAAAACTTTAATGTGGACAAGGAGTTACGGAGCTTTCTCACATATTAACAGATTCATAAGTTCTGGGGATTGGATCTTGACTTAGCATCTTTGGAAGGTTTCAATTCAAAGCACTTAAAGATTTTGAAGGGAGAAATGGCAGTTTTGTCAGTGCAAACAGCGAAAGCAATCTTCCTACAGCTTTCTAGTCTGTTCCTGGGCATGGTACTGTTACCCTTGTTCTCTTTGCAAAACTAAGTAACAAGAGGAAAATAAACAGACAGGCTCTAATCAGTACTTGAACTTAATACTCCTCTGACAAGATTTTGTGCATAATAAACACTTACTATGTGTCAAAATACTTCACTAAAAAAATCAAGGAACTTTGAGCTGATTGAACGTTGAGTTCTCAAACCCAGAAGAGTCTCTATTTAATAAAGATGAGCAAGCGTGTTCCTGCTAAGGAGGACCTGAGAGCTACAGGTATTACGTGTCAGATAAAAACTGCAGATAGGGATGCCTGAAGAAGTGTCTCCTGCAGAGCATATGGAAGCCAGGGGATATTTTTAGGTCTGAGAATGCGGATGACAGTGTATATTGAGTAATTACTATTCATTTATTTCTCAAATAGCAAATCTAAAAGAAAAGCATACATCATATAATAAGAGCCATTCAGCTTCAGCATATGAGTTAAAGCCCTTCAGCAGAACATTCACAAAGTATGAAATACTCAAAATACGAGTCAGTTTGTGGCAGCCAACAGGGACACACCTTGACAGGCAATGAACTCTGTTTTTTATTCAAGTGATGGTATGCTGACAACAGGCATCACCTGCTCAAGAGTACTCACTGAGTCACTTTACCTTGGACAATCCTGCGAATGAGTCAATTTTGCTCCAAGAAATCAGACATTGCAAAGTTACACTCCGTTGCCTCGATTCATTAATTCCAGTTTAATTTTAGTCCTCTCTGTTCACATTGATGTGTAGGAGAATAATTGTGTTTGTATTTTTTCAACTTTGCAGTTACTGAGTCTCATAAATGCAGGAGATAGCACATTCTGTGGCCTGAAGTGAAGCATTTCTAAGGCAAGAATCAAAAGAATTCAGCTGTTGTGTCAGGAAATGAAACAGATTAGCCCTTATGTTCACTTTGACAAACACTGACTCATAATTAGCCAATCTACTAACACTGAAATCTCTAAACTACTGGTATGGTCAAGGCTTTCCTGAAGTGTGGCATCCAGAATAAAGGAAATCCATAGTACAACTACCTCTGGTTCTAATAAGCCTAAATAGTGCAAACACTCAACCGGTACTTTTACAACTTCTGAAATAGAGAGAATATTATTCCATAACAGAAGTTCCAATCAAACAAGTGCTTCTAAGTTTATTGAAGACAAGTGCCTCAAGTACAAGCATTGCTGAGATGATATGAAGAAATCTGGGTATGCTGACACAAAGGGAAACGTAATTGGCTCTGAAGGAATTATAAATTTCAATTTGTGATAAGGCAGTGAAAATGCAAACAGTCAAGCAAAAAGTAAAACAACCTGGACTGATTTTCAAGAGAGTTATTGAGGGAGAAAAAACCCTTTTGCCCTGTAAACCAAGTTCATTTGGCGTGAAAATAATACAATGATAAAAATCTTTGAATCTAAATTTCTGGGTCATATTTCAAATCAGATTTCATTTGAAAGACTGATCTTTTTTATTTTTGGCTGGTTGTGATATGCATTTGAAAATGACCACAGATGCTGAAAAAAGCTGTGCAGAGTTAAGCAATAAGAAGTGAAATTTCTTTTAGCATTATTGTAGAGGTTTTAAATTTTTTTTAACCTTTTAATTAAAACACTGTTATATTTTTTCCTTTAAGATATTATGTTTCCTGAAACCTAATCTTATGATGAGGGTGCTACTGGAACTATGTTCTTTTAGAGAGACAATTTGAGCTCATGTGACAGTTGTTTCAGTCCATTACTTACCCAGATGAATACATTCTTTTCAGCACTGTTTTCCTTTCTTTCTCTTTTTAAAGCTGATGGAATCAGATACTCAAACACTTTGTTTTGCTTTGCTTTTCAGAAGTGGATTGTCTGGGTTAGGAAGGCAGTAGATATTGTTTATTCTTCTTGTTAAGTGTGTAGAAATATCTCCTAAATGAAGTCAACAGTACCTTCAATTGTCCAGAAATGAAACCATTTTAAGTGAAAATCAGCAGAGCAGCACCATTTGGAAGGATGCTTTGGGACTTTTACTTGCACATCAACAAATTTTATGTTTTAGGAAGAAAGAAAACCTTAACTGAAACTTTTGCTCATGAGGTTAAAGGCAACCAATGATTTATTTAGTTCTAAATGTGTCCTACTCTGATAATTGCTGTAATTTGCTATGAAATGCTGCCTAACTTGAAAAATAAGGAAAAGAGAAAAAAGAGGGAGGGAAAAAGACCCATCCTTGGCAGAGTATAGTTAGGATTAAGATTCCAAAGTTCTACAGTTAACTCACCTTCATGTCTTGGAACATGATAGTTTATACAATGCAATACAATAATAACCTTAATGCCTTGGAACACACATTTACCTCTGAGACCATTCTGGTGTAGGTTATGCTACTTTTTAAAACCGTTTGCCTTAAGTTAAATACTGTCATACCACTAGTTTTTATTTCTTTCATATTTAAATCTAAATCACTTCTTTGAAACCATCTGTGGTTTGTTAATAAAATCAAGCAATAAATTCGTAGAACTCTCTTTCCAGGCATCTTTGTGAAAATTCAAAGTTCATATGTTCAAAGTCAGCCATGTATCTAAGTGATAAACCACAACTGTAAGGTTCTCTGATTCAAATATCTGCTTGCAGCAGTGAGTAGCTTTTGAATTAGAGCAGCAATTTTCCTTTTATTCCCCCAAAACCAGCTGTAAAAAATGATAACCAGCTTTTAACTTGTCATCCAAAAGGATTCCCTTTAAGCTGAGTACAGCTGCATGGTGTAACTCTTTCCACACTGGGATTGAGACTGAGACGCAGCACATTCCCAATATCCTCTGTCTCACAGCTCCCGTGTGAAGTGAAATGCAAAATGGGGAGGACTCAAATTCTAGGGCTTCAAATGCATCTCCAGCTCCATCTTCTTCAGCATTTGGGGAATGTATTTGCAAGTGTAAAGTGAGATAAGTCCTTTCAGGTTCCAGCATTTAATTAAGCTTTCAGCTATCCTTGTGAATGAAGTGAAGAGCATCTAATATGCACATCTACAGGGAACAGAGCAGGAGTACCACTCCTTCTGTGAAGTTGTTTGCTATCAGCTGGAAAAAATCTCAACTCAATTAGTCTCTGTCTGTGTTTAACTTCCTTTGGAACATTACATCTCCTTAAGCTGAATCCCAATCGTAATAAATGTGCTTGAACAAAAAAATACTTTGTTCCTCTGTGATGTCCTATGTTTCTGGTAGTAATTGGGTTTGAGCAGTGGCAGAACAAGGCGACTGTGGTATGGGAACTAGCAAGGGAAGGATGATGTCAGAGGATTTAAGAAAAATATTAAAGATATTCAAGGTTGTCTAGCAGACCAGAGCAGAATTGTTCTGATTTTTTCCTTCTCATACACTCTCTTATTATAAGTAGATGCATATAGGATTCCCAAAGAGGGAAATAACTTGGTTTAGTGTGTAATTGCAAATGGTAAGAATTTAAAAAGGTAAATCCCAACAGTGGTTCACAGGGACCACTAGCAATGCTTAACTCTTCAAGAGCAATCAACAAAACAACTCTAACTGCCATGAAGGATTTTCTTTTGTCTGGCTGGTTTTAGCTTGCTTCTGCAGTTTGATGCATCACGGTAACCATGTGGGCAGAATGTTTTTAGAACAGATGATCTTTCACCCCCTCATTACCACCCAATCCCCATTTAGTACCAAAGTCGTGAATGCAAATAAAGCCCAGGTTAGAACATGCTTTTCCTGCACTATGTGACAAGTGGGGGACACTAATGTCCCAGAAACAAGTTGTAAGGTGTTGAAAAGTCACAGTCACCACGATGTTTTAGAGTAGTGCTAACCTTGCCATGGCAAAATATGAATCAACATGGCAAATGTCAGACATTTGTACTTCAACTTTTCATGCCTCAGTACTTCAAAGAGGAGCTACACAGTTTTCCTGTGTAAAATATCACAAACCATTTTCAGCTGTCACAACCAAGTCAAGATTGAGTCTATCTTCATTTGTAGTGTTCCCGCTGGCTTCATTAAATATCCAACACAAGCATTCAAGCAAAATGAAGTAAAGAATTTCCCTCTCTAAAAGGTAACCACTAAATTAAGTCTTGCAAACTCAAAGGAGTGAACGGCCTATTCGAAAATCAGTCAGCTCTGTGCCAGCTCTACTTCAGAGTACTTCCCCTCACTGCAGTTCCTCCGCCCACACTGATGCTCCCATTCTCCTCAGGACACTTTCACTCCTGACTACCTTCACTACTCCGTCCCTACACCAGCAGTGCCACTAACACAACATCCCACTGCCCACCTCTTCCTTTCGCTGTCCCTCACCTTGCTGCGCATTTCTAACCTCCCACCGAGCTGCTCTGGGGAGGGACACCAGGACATAATAAGCTCTCTGCTCGGCACAGCCACCAGAAAATTACCAGCATGAGCATCTTCCGAGCCAGCTGTCTGTTCACTGGGGCCGGGGGACAGGCCCTGGTGGGGACACAGTTTACCAACCAAGCAAAGAGCGCGTTTTCCATTAGCCGCTGTGCGAGGCTGCCTGCAAGCTGCAGTAATAAACGCCTCAAGAAATTTTCTTTATAGTTCTTTATTTTTAATAAAGTGATCAAAAGACACTTCTTCAGTGGTTTTGCTGTACACACACGTAACAGAGGATTAAAGCAGTTTATTTGTGTCCTTGAACTTTAATATGAACCTTGAAGGAGATGTACAATTATTTCCCCAGTTCTCCAAACGCTCCATATCAGCTCTCTATGCACAGATAAATCATAAATTAGGCCCAGAAAAGTAGGGAGACAGACATGAACAGTAATGGTGTGCACAAAAACGCCCCATCCTCTGAAACATTCTTTGGTTTCCAAGGCCTCTGAAAGCACTCACATTTTCAAATTGCTTTCAGCAAACCACGACCAACGGAAGCATGCCTTTATTTACCAAGAAAAGCATTTTTCACAGCACATTATTTTTCACAGCACATTATTTTTCACAGTACTTTCAGCTTTCATCTGACATTTTTTCTGAGCGTGCTTAGCTACGACGGGAGCCACCGCACACCTCTGAGAGGGCTTGGAACTGGAGCTGCGGCTTCTGTAACTTTAGGGTACGTCGCGGACTCGTAATGGCCACGCAGAGGGCTGCGAAGCGCCGCAGCCCTGCAGAACGCTTCCCACGCGGGCAGCACCCAGGCCGCGGAAGCTGGCCTCCCGCTCCGCTTCCAGCTGCACCCCAGCGCGCCCTCCCTCAGGCAGGCCCGCACGGCCACCGCCCCCTCCCGCCGCAGCCAGGCCCCGCAGCCCAGCAGCCACCGCAGGGCGGGCCCCCGCC
>WBMY01017018.1:621405-729348 GCA_013397315.1 Donacobius atricapilla
CTGGTGCCGCGGCGGCCCGGGCGAGGGCAGGTGCCCGGCGGCGGGGCCGGTGCCGCGGGCCCGTGCTGGGCGCGAATGTGCGGGTGCGAGCCCGGGAAGAAAGGTCCCGTGAGGGGAGGCCCCTCCTCGCCGCCCGTGAAGGATGGGGCGCGGCGGTGCGGGCACGGCCGCGGCCTCCACGCGTCGTGGGCAGAGATTTCCAGCGGCCGTGAGAAGTCGAGCGGCCGCCAGGTTTGCTGACTGGCGTGGGGACAGGCGAGGGTGGAGGTCTGAATTCCCGGCCGCGAAGGGCCTCAGCAGGAGGGACGGAGCCCTGAGCAACCGGCTGGCGCTGACCCTGCCTTGAGAGGCAGAGGTCGGGTGAGGTGACCTCCCTCCTTTCTTCCCAACTTCAAAAACCATGGATCCTATGACTCTACGGGTAGAAGCTGGAAGGGATAGCCAGCACGGCAGATTCAAGAGAGTGCAGTGGAGGGCCATGATGATAAAGGGACTGGAGCATCCCCCTTATGAGGAGAGACTGAGGGAGCTGGGTGTGTTTAATCTAGAGAAGAGAGGAGACCTCATTAATCCATATAGTTATTTCAAAGTTGGGTGCCGAGAGTATGGTACCAGACTCTTTTCACTGGTGCCCAGAGACAGGACTCAGAGGAATGGCCGCAAACTAAACCACAATAAGTTCACCTCAACATGGGGAAGAACTTTGTTACACTGAGGGTGGCAGAGCACTGGAACTGGCTGCCCAGGGAGGTCATGGAGTCTCCCTCTCTGGAGAGTTTCAAACCCCACGTGGACATGTTCCTGTGTCACCTGCCGTAGGTGACCCTGTCTTCACAGTGGGGTTGGACTGGATGATCTGCAGAGCTCCCTTCCAACCCGGATGATTCTGTGATCCTAAGCTGGCATCCTTTTGGATGCTGCATCTTTTAGACAGTGGGGTTTTGTGCTCCTCATGTAGTTTGGTACTGCCCCTGTGCATCCAGAGAGAGAAATCTAGTTAAGTCTTATGGGAACAAGACTGGAATTTAATTTTGAGTTCAGGATCTGTCTCAGGAGCACTACTTTTCATTGGATCACTTGCTTGCTTTGCAATAAATTAATAGCAGCTAAAATGCAAATTATCAGAAAATGAAATAATACAGGTAAATAACAACAGCAGAGATAATACGTTTACACAGTACCTCTGGCAAAGCATTAGGTTAAAAAGAATTACACTGTTTTGGTATTTAGTGCAACCAGAAATTCAAGTTTGAAGGCTTTACTTGTCAATGAGAGTATATCAGTACAGGCAGGGAAAAGGCCTGAAAGTCATGCACTTGTGTTTTGTTGCTTTGCTGCAGCATCACAGCAGTCAGTTTAAGATTAAAGTAGATGACATCCGAACAAGTCTCTTCTTAATATATTGAAACCTAAAGGAAAACAGAGGTGGTGATATGTAGAGCTGAGTTTTAAATAATCTTTTTAGGTTTTGACAAGGTGTTTTAGCACTGGACACAAATTTGATATGGGATTTTTGTGTCAATTTCTTTCTAATTTTAATAGCATTGTATCACCTGGAGAGTTCAGACTAGAAATTTTGGAAATAATAAAAAAATATTGATTAGTCTAAAAAGAGAAAAACTAAAATTGCCGAATTTTTGTTAATTGTTCTGAGACTAGACTGATTTTTTTTCCCTCTAAATGTTACAATATTTTTTACTGATCCATGCTAATTTGTTTCTGTGATTAAGTGAAATTTTCATTTTGTACTTATGGGGAGGATGACTTACAGTAAGTTCCACTGGGTTTGTGCTAAATACTAATTTTTATGAGTTAAAAACTTTCTGTATAGAAGGGGTAGGTTCTACCTGTCCAGTGCAATTGTAGCAAACACTCTTTTCCTCCCAGCTGTGTGTAATTAAAACTTCTTGTGTAGTTCCTTTAGCAGAGCACACTTCAGAAATTATCTGTTCTGGTAGCTTTGAACAACTTTGACATTCTTGAATATTAAAAAAAATCTTAACAGATTAAAATCTGACTTTACAAACCATAAAAAAATAAGTGATGGTAGGCCTTTACCACTTGACTGTTATGGAGTAACATTTAATGGAACTTTATGTGTATTGTATATTTGCATAATGGATAAAATAGTATTTAGTTATAGTAATTGTAAGTGCATTTATCCTTAGATCATGTCTGTTTGAACAGGGACAGTGTAGTTATCTTGTTGATATCAGGGAGCGGAGTGTAAAACAACTGTTCAAGTAAGCAGTCTGCTGTAAAATGTAATTCCCCTTTCTTTGGAGAAACTGCCCTGTCCGATGCAGAGCTGGAATATGTACTTGGAAGATGTACCTTCGTGTGGTTGTATTGTCCACACAGAAACTTGGGCAGCCAGGGAAGGGGGCAGTTTACAGCGTGGCTGTGGGAGAAGGTGTGTGCTCACTGCAGCAGGAGAATGGCTGCTCTGAGGGCAGGGTATGGGGCGCTGCTGACACGCTGCCTGCTTTGCCCCACATAAAGTTTGTTCTGCAGGCAGGGGAGTTTGGACTAAAAGTCACATTGAAACTACTTAAAACTATGTTTCTAAATACCAGCTACTCTAAACTAAAGCTGCCTGTTCTCCCCACCCCGTTGCGGTGTTTGGGTTGGTTTGTGTGTTTCAGTGGAGGGAATCTACCTGGAGAACTCCCTTGTAGTTGAGTGCAGAGGCTGCTGGTGCGCCGAGGATGTGCATGCTCAGTTTAGGAACTGACAAGTAGGTGATGAGTGGACATGAACTTCTAAGGCTAGGAAATAGGAACTATTGACCAAGGAAGTGAGGGGAGGCTATTCAGTTTTTAAGAAAACCAGGTAAATACAGCAGTAACTTGGAGACAGTTTTTGAGTGTTCTAGTACTGTGTGACTTCATGTGTATCCTTAAATTAGGTCCTGTCTGTTACCTTTACTTACCAAGTAACCTTTTTCATTACTGTGCTTAAAAGCTGATGCTTTGCATTCAGAACCTGTTTTTGTGCACATCTGGTTCCTGTCAGACTGCGGGCTTGCTTCAGTGGGACTGTTGGAGTGAGTGAAAAAGGGGTGAGGTCTTATCTTAGAAACACCTTGAGACCATTAGACTGGAATTATTAAAAGACAGGACAAGTCGAGGTCCATTATGTGAGGTTAGCCATCTGGCATTTGTGATGCATATTAAGATTGTGCAGAGTCTTGGCTTTCGTTTTCAGTAAAAAGTAGTATCTGGCACGTCAAGCTGCAGGAGATAACCTTCCAAGCATGACCTGAGCTAAAGTGATGTCTGCTTGAGGCTGATGTGCCTGAAGTGCAAATGTCACTCTTAGCTGGTTAACTACGAGCACTTGTTTGGGGTTTTAAGTGGGGGTTGGTGTCGGTACTGAGGCCCATGGGATTTGTAATTGAGTATTACATCTGTATTGCTGCTTCTGAGAAGAGAGGGCACTTACAAAAGAAAAATGGATTGTGAAACAGACTTCAGAAGGAAAAGAAACAGAAGGCATAATGGCAGTATTTTTGCAAAGTAATTTTTCAGTGTGTTCTTCTATTGATGGATATGACTGTTATTAAATAGTAAATTAATTTATATGAAAGATGATTTTATTTGCTTGGTCTCTCAAGAATTAATTTTGTTCCTTACTCTGGCGCCCTGTATTGTGGGCTAGATAAATGTGATCAGCTGTTTTCTGGGCTGTAAACAAGCTAGTCTGTACAAGGCAAGAAAATGAAAAACACATGAAACATAAGCTTAACTTTTATTTCTCCCTTCATTAATTAAAGTTTGGCTTTTGGGAAATTTTTGGGAGAATGTTTGAGAAACTATATTTTTCTTCTTGCTTAAAGCTTGTTTTAAAATAAACTCAGAGCAGAGATAATTTTTTTTAACAAAGTTTAAAAAAGTTTTTTACAGCATCAGCATAGCTTATGAAAAGACAATCTGAGAAAGTGTCAGTTTTTCTTTGTGGAGATCATGTGGAATATAACGCAAATGCTGCATGTAAAATATGTAGCTGTTCTCATAAGAGAAAGATGATGATCTAACTCAAAGTTATTGTCATTTTCCAATACAGTTTTTCTTCCTTTCTGTTTTATAAATGCTGCTTGCATCAAAAAACAGACAACAGTTATTCAGTGTTAAATGTGATTTGTTTCGTAACAAATTATAGATACTGAGAATTTTGAATCCTGAGCACTGTGAATAACCCATATCCCTTTAGCAATAATTATCTCACATCTTTTGTCAGGTTTATGGCTACTAATGATTTGATGACAGAACTACAGAAAGATTCCATCAAGCTGGATGATGACAGTGAAAGAAAGGTGGTGAAGATGATTTTGAAATTACTGGAAGATAAAAATGGTGAGGTGCAAAACTTAGCTGTCAAATGGTAGGTATTTTTTTCCTATGATGTAAAGAACTATATAATGACTGAACAATATAAAGCACTTTTGAAAACTCAAATGACTGCTGCTACTCAAAATAATTTTGAAATTGATGTCCACAAAGGAGCCCTTGTTCTTGTAGACAATCACCCTTAGTTGTTGTAACATAAAAAACTATGTTTTGTTGATACTGGGGATTAATATTGGGGATTTCAGGCACCAAATAGCACATGCAGCCCTTGCTGAAAGTATTTGAGTGACACACTTGTTCTTTGGTGGTAATTCTTGACTGCTAAATAGATACAAAAAGCTTATAATTCAGTGGTTGTTGCCACATAGATACTTGGTGGTGAGACCTTAGATGATATGCTGGGAGAGAATTGTGGCGTTGGAGTTGTTTTCAAGCAGAGCTGAAAACATGAAATGGTAAAGATACGGCCTCCGTTATCAAATGTGGAGCCTACCCCTAGCCTACCTCTTCACTAGCCTTCAGAATACTGCACTAATGCTTTTACAAGCTTTACAGGAACTGTAAATGTTTTATGGGCTCAGGGTGCATTTACTTGCCTTTCAGGGACTTCTGTTGCTTCACTGCCCTCTCTTCCTCACTTTATTGAGCTTTACATGTGGTGTGACTTTTCCAGAGCGCCCCTTGAAGAGGGGCAACATTTCTTCTGACTTTTTGTGTGCTTTAAAGAGGGCCGTTCCTGAGAATGTTTCTTGTTTGTGAGCTCAGGTTATTTTTTTTAATACTCCATATACACTAGTTATATTCCATGAGGTATGGATTGAAATACACTTGTTACACGAGAGCTTGAGAAGTTTCACATGAGAAGTTTCACATTGTGACTAGCCAAGTTTGTTTCAGCTTGTTACTCTTTGTAGTTTGCCCTGTCAGACTAGCGAAGCAGAAAAAGCCTGTGTGTACCTGTGCTTATGTCCTTAGAAGCAGTGCTTGCTTCAGCTTCTGGAGTGTTTTAAGTGATGGTAACCAAAACCTTGCCCAGACAAACTGGTGTACGAATGTCAAGTTTCAAGCCAGATCTTAGCAATATTAGGTATCTTAGCACTATAATTGTCACTACTTTTTTGCTACTGTCACCAGTGTTGTTAAAATGTGTCTTACCTACCTCATTTTCGTAACAACGCCAAATACCCTGTTTCTTTTTATTTCAAACTTCGGAAATGTCCGAGTTCCTCATGGTTTCATGGCTTTGAAACAGATTGCTTTTACTCAATCAGAAGAGCATACTGTGTGAAACTTGGCTCAGGCTTAGAATTGTCTTTGTGTGCAAAAGCATTTTGTGGAAAAGTTGCATTTTAGCATACATGCAATACTCGTTTCTAATGTACATCCTGAAGCTGTCCTGAAGTTTAGATTAATGGACATAGACACATATATCACGATCTTTAATGGCAATGTTAGAATTTAGGATCTAAGGTACAAGTAATGCTTACTAAAATATTAAAGAAAGATTGCAAAGGGAAGAGAATGAGAAAATAGATGACTTCCTTTGTGTGTGCACATCCTTCTTCTTATTAACAGTTCTTCAATTTTTAAGGTTTACTTTGATATATTGATAAAACTCTTGGATTTAACTAGCATGACTGAATCTCTTTCAAGTTTGGAGTGTTTTTGAGAAATCCAAATAATGTTAAGAAACAGTGTTAAATTTAATGGGACAAGAAACATGGAAAAGTTTGCAGGTGAATTGTGAACTTCCATGTAGAAGGTGGACGTGTGCATTCTGGAACTCATCAAGTTCTGGTATTTTGGTTTTGTTGGTGTCCCAATCACTTGCAGCTATGCTTTGAATACAAAAAAAAAGAAAAAACAGAAAAACAACCACCAAACAACCCACCACTCTTGTATTCTCTTCTTAAAGCAGCTTGTACTCACAGTACAGTTCATGACAGTTTTAAGTCTAATGCTATGGCTGCTTCCTGTTTGCTGTTCTTATACTCCTTGTTCTTTTGCTCCCACTGCTTCTTACTTGGTTTTGTTACAGTCTGGTTTAGGGACTTAGTTTTCTTCTGGCATGGAGCTTCCTCCTGCAATATACCTGTTGGTAAAAGCATTGGTGGGGTGCAGGATGGGAGAGGCTGAACATTTATAAACTGTAGGTTTTTTTAGACAGTTCATGCTGGTCTGAGGTCTTCCATCTACTACAACACTGGGTATAAGCCTGATTCATTGGGAAGTTAATTTCAGCCAGCATATTTTCCTTGGCTTTTTTATTTTAAATATTTTGTGCTCTTGTGTATTTCTGTTAAGGATTTCTTGCACTCCAGCTGAGGAAAGCATAAACTGTGTTTAGATCTCTCTTAATTTAAATGCTGTAGTGAACTTTTAGAGACTCTCAGCAGTAACTTTTATCAGACCCTTGATGACCCATTAAAGTACCAATTCCCTCTCTCATAGAAAGATGATTTAAGACAACCCAATGTGCTTTTCAGTCTGCACTTCAGATAAATTTTTTCCTCGAGGAAGGGAGAAAAGTGTTGCAGCTTGTTAGGGGAACTTCCTCTACAGGTAGATCAGTGGAAATGCTCTGAATAAAACCCTTGCATAAGAGTCACTCTGTGAAGATTTGATTCTCGAGGTCATTGAACAGAGCAGATTTGAAACAACTCTGTAAAGCAGTATTTATTTTTAGGCTAGTGTAGCAACAAGTGAGCAGTGTTCCTGGTTTTGCCTTATCCGCTGCTTACTTTCACACTTGAGTAAGAAGAGCTCTATTGGTTAAAATGCTGATGAACTTTTTTCTTATTATCTCTACAAAGCGCACTGGTGATTTTGTTTTTGCTTCTTTCAATTACATGATGTTGGTTTGGGGCAGGATAAACCATGTAAAGCAAAGCAGAAGTCAGTTCTTGGGTTCATGGGCATTTGGGTAGCTACCTTGCAAAACGATTTTCCAGTGCATTTCTGAATAAAAAAGAAAATTAATGAGCTGCATTAGTACTCTTGAAGTAAAAGTTGGCCTGCTCTGATCTTTGACCCTACAGGAGGGAACTGAGCTTTATTTGTTAAGCTTTGTACTGCAGGCAGCAGATGAAACCTACATCAGTAACGGCAGGTTGTTTACCTTGTTTTTCTTAATTGTATGTAAAATATTAAATGTATTTTTGTTGTCTCCATTTTTTTAAGAAATTGTTTGTTATACCTGATAATCATAGGATGTTTTACTGTCAGCCAGTGTGGAAAAAGCTATTCTTACAGCATATCCTTATTTTATAGCTGTAAGTGTAGTCCAGCATGGTCTCCTGTGCAGCTGATGGCAGCAGTAGTTACACTGCCTGTGGCTTTATTAAGATTATGTGCATCTGGCGTTGTCAAACAGCGCGGTTCCTCTACGTGTAGGTGTTGTGTTGGTATTGCTTGTTCCTCATTGCTGATAATCTTGGTAATGCTCTGTTGGCCCAAATTGCACATTAATTGTTCCATGTGTTCAGTGTTGCAGATTAAGGATGAACTGTTTCTCATTTTGAACGCTTTGATATTCTGCCATTTAAACCTACACATAGAAATTTTTCTTGGTTCACACTGTGAAATGTTTCCTGAAACCAGTAAGCCAAACATACCCAAGTCTGTCTATGGTGAAAAAAAAGGTGGGATTAAAGTAAGCACTTTCAGTGATTCCTGCCTTGTGAGACTGTAGTTTCTCTGCATTTATCAGAGTGCCTTCCCTGGGCATAGTTCAATACAGGGAGCTCTGCCTGACGCTGTGAGTCTGAGTCATTAGTGTGAACAGGATGATGCATGTATTGGCTGCTCTGTAACTGATCCAGTTCAGCAGCTTTAAAGCATTTTGTGTGCTTTGGTAATACACTACTGCACATCATGACATACTAGTGATTTGAATAATGTTTGGGGTTTTTTTTAATTTGTGAATTTTAATTTTTCCTTGTAAATAATTTTGCTGTTAAAATATGCCAGTTGGAGATTATAATTGACTATATGTTGGTGTCTAACTTCCTAATATGGAGCTATG
Source organism: Donacobius atricapilla (assembly GCA_013397315.1). Taxonomy (NCBI): domain Eukaryota; kingdom Metazoa; phylum Chordata; class Aves; order Passeriformes; family Mimidae; genus Donacobius; species Donacobius atricapilla. The sequence goes on from WBMY01017018.1 coordinate 629,779, forward strand.
CAATGAACCTTTATTTCCAAATGTGTATAACTTAAAGGAGACAGTGTGTTGCTTTTTATTTCCATAGGCAGCTGAATGAGCTGTTTACTTTGAGAGAACCTAAACACAAATTATTGGCTAGTGAAAGGGAAAAGATTGAAGAGCACTTAAAACTATCCAAAATGGCCTTCAAGTGTGTAAAATACATGCTTAAGTGCAAAAGCTTTGTAGTCAGAACTGATTTGATACAAGAAAGTTATGGTTTATTTTCAATTTCTGGTAAGATTGGTTTGTAATCTGGGACTAATAATAAGGTCTATAAATGATATTTACTGATTTTGAAGGCCAGAAAAGCTTGAGGGTAGTCTTGTATAAAATTTACTTCACAATTGTTATGTTTGCTTTGCTGAACTAATAGATTGAATAAATTGGACTGAGGAAGATGATTCAGGTAAAATATGGCTTAATACTTTCCAGAAACTGTAATTTCTATATAGTGTGTGTTAATATCATTCCAGTGATTTGGTCATCTTTAAAACATTAGCAAAAAAGTGTTTCAATTCTTAGCTGAGATAAATCTGATTGACTGGCCTTTGCTATGATTATTTTAATTATTCATAGGTTGCATCTGAAAAATAAGCATATTTAAATCAAAAGAATTCAGTAGTTGTTCAACAGTTCACATTTAAAACAAGGGTTTTTTTAACCTTGTATACTGTAGTCTGCTGACTGAAAGGCACAGGGAATTTAATTTCTCTGGATCACTGTGGAGTCATTGTAGCTTGAAATTCTGTATGTTTTTGTTTGAGTTGATTTGTGCTTGTGTTGCTCACAAAACAATTTACTATGCACCAAGAGTAGATGCATGCCACAGTGCTGTAAGTCGCCACTGACTGACAGTGGTGTGTATTTGAAGAGAAACTATATATAGATGTGTCAATGAATCACGGTGAAGGGAAAGCTTGACTGAAGAGTCACATCAAGTTGTGAAGAAAGCTGTGAGCTTTTTCAGCAACTGGAGAAAATGCTTCAACTGCAGCCAGGGATGGCTTGATGTATTTGTGTGTCAGAGATAATTATTGGTAATAATCTGTGTTTGCAGATGTTTGTGTACAGATTTATCAGGAGTTTTTCAGTTAGAGACAAAAAGTCTTTACCAGTATTAGTGTTCAGAAATCATTTTAATAATGCATTATTAATTTAACATACTTGAAGCAGTTAAATGACCAGATTAGATTGTGGATATGGTCCTCTAAACCCTTCCCTACTCTCAGGGGTTTAGTGGCTGTAGAGATAGCTTAATTGAATCTAAAGAAACCAGTACAGTGCTCTTTGCCTGAATTAAAGGGCAGTGTCAGGTTAGGGCATGAGTTCTGACTGCTTTTAAGGAAGGGGGCTCTGTCAGAGCTGTTGATTTCTGCAGGATCTGCTGAAGCAAGTGAGAAACCATCCATTACATCTTCATTTCTGTGCACTTAAAGGGCTTCTTTTTATGCCTTTGAACAGATAGATACCAGTCGGTATCTCAACTAGCAGGTCTCTTGAAATTATCGGTGTGCTTTTAAGAGCTTAAGTATAACCCCGAAGTTGTTCTTGTGTATTTATTTTAAGGTTATCTGTAAATCTCCATTAAATACTTTGCAAATAGAGTAACTTACAATCTTTCTGAATTTGTGGCATTGACATGATCATAAAGCATCAGTTTCAGGTGTCTGTGCCCTAGTTTGACTAAAGTCAAATTAGTTCCAAGTTCTGTGCATTAACAAAGCTGTGTTAGTTGTAAGTGATACTTCAGTGCCTGGTTTTGGCAAATATGTTTTGTCTTTGCTACATCTCCACCCACCCTTTCCTGCCCCCACCCCCAATGTATTTTCAGCAGGTTTTACTACATGAGTAGGGTGGGTAAGGAGAGAAAGAAACCAAGCAGGTTATGGTTTGTGAGGGAAAGCATGGAAAGTGCTAGGTGTGATTGCCTTGGGAATTGCATATTCCTGGCTGTTAATCTAAGTGTTGTGCCTCAAATGCAAACACTGTTCTGAGTTCATGGGAGGTGAGGCGTTGTGAGTGTGGCCATTGAAAGAGAAGCTCCAGGTTTGCCTAATGTGGTGACAGACCACTGATGCCAAAACTTTGAACCTTACTCTGGTTACTGTTGTGCAGTAAGTCACACACAGTGCTTGAGCGCAAGGGCTTGCTTGTCCATGTCCTCCACCTGTTTGCATGTCTTGCTTTCTGCCTTTTGCTTCTGCTGGGCATTTTTTATAATAATTAGGTCTTGCCCCTGTGAATTCTTGGATGTGGGAAGAAAGGGTAACAGCACCGAGTACATACAACATGTTTAAGGATTTGAGATATATTTTGGGTTTGTCTTACTGCATAGAGCCATGACTGAATCCAAATGTTGTCTAGAGTAAAGATGCAGTAATTAAGAATATTGTTTACTTGTCTGTGAATTACTCAGGCACTGATGGTCAAGCATGTAAACTGATGGCTCTGGCTAGGTTAATTTTTGTTATAAATCTTGTTGTGAACTGAGAAGCGAGAGGGACTCTGGTTTTGAGACTGAAGCAGAAGAGCCATACAGAATGTATTTCCAGCTCCAAATAAAAAACATGTACTAAATAAGCATTTTGATACTAGATTTATGGACGGAAGTTATCAGTCCAACCAGATGAAGGTTTTCAGTTTTTAAAATTCTGCTTTGTATTACTCCCAAAACCAACCTTAAGTTTATGACTTGAATGCAAAATACTGAAATAATATTGTTGCCAATTTAATACTCTTTTCTTGTTTATACAGCCTGGGTCCTCTGGTGAGTAAAGTGAAGGAGTATCAAGTGGAGACCATTGTAGATACCCTCTGTACAAACATGCTTTCAGATAAAGAACAGTTACGTGACATTTCAAGCATTGGTCTTAAAACTGTGATTGGAGAACTCCCCCCAGCTTCCAGTGGTAAGGCATTTTGTACCAAAGACTTTATGTAGTTGTATAATTTACTAACTCAAAAAAAAGGAAGAAGTTCGGGGTATTAGGGAAGAGTATTCAGTTAATTTAGCATTGGAACTAGTTTCAGTTAGGGTAAAAACATGGCACAAATACCCTTTCAGTTTCTCCTTCTCTGACTATACTGCTAAATTTTACTAGTTTAAGAATTTTTACTAAAGGATTGCATTAATGTGGAAAACAAACTCAGATAGTATGAACTCCAGTATTACAAGTTGTAAAAGCTTCTATTTTAATAATGGCCTGGTGGAGGACATCTAGGCCATAGCAGTAGCTAAATCTCATCTTGGTCTTTGGTTGATAATACACTATAAAATGTATTACAACTCCTGTATTTTTCTTTACCCATCTGATTTCTTGTCTCACTTTCTAGGAATTGTTTTGGGGAGTACCTTGTGTTTCTGGCAGTTGCCTGTTAAATTAATGAAAGTTTTACCTGCAGGTTTAAATGAAGGCAATCCTTCTTCTAAAAGAGACATTAATGTTGAACACCTTATCAGTTAATAGCATTACTTTCTTACTCAAGTGCTTTTCAGATATCATAGTGTAGGATATGAATGAGAATAGAGAGTGATTAAAAAGCTTTGGAAATTACATTTTTTGGGACTGAGATCTCTTGAAATAAAAAACCCTCTGATTTTAATATCCTTTTTGAAAACTGATATGTAAATCTTGCTTCTATCAAGCAGCAGTCAGATGCATAAGCTTTACATAAATAAGTAATTTTAAGTAAGTTGTTGTAAGCTTTTACTCTTTTGCCTACACAAAACGAAAGGATATTTTTGGGTGGAGGTAAAGCTTAAACGAAAAGGTAGTGAAGTCTTTCACTATAATTACTATTCCTAATATAAAAATAAGCAACATGTTATTTCTGGCTCCCACTCAAACACAGATTGTTGTCTCAGCCTCCATGGTAACACATTAGACTGTCCACTTGTTATGTTTTAATTTTAGTTGTAGTTAAGAACGAGCTGTAATATATATAAACTAGATTTACCATCGGTTGGAATGGTATTAATTTCACACTGAAATTCGCAAAATGTGACTAGAAGAATTTCATGCAGGTGAAGATGAGTACTAACCACTCGGCAGTCGTTACCATGACATGAGTTCCTTCTCATAATTACTTGAGACAGTGTCAGACTATTGGAGGAAGGGGGGAACTATGAAGTTGTTATAAATACATTTTTACTGGTATTTTAAAATACTTTTGATATAGGTTTTCCCCTCTCTCTTTCAGTAGTATTTCAGGTACTTACCTTTTAAGTAGCTTCTTGTGCAAAATAATTTCATTTTGCTTTTTTTTTGCCATTAGAAGTGGCTCTGTCTCCTTCTGTGCTTTTCTTTACTGTATAGTTTATGCCTTCATTTTTACCTATAGTCCTTCCATTTATTGCTCTAGACTTCTGGCTTTCACTTTCCATTGCTTGCCCTTCGAAAAGCAGTGTTCTTCTGTTGTGTATACCTTCTGGGACAAGAAGCCCTCCTGCTTAGTATGTTTGTACAAAGATAGTCTTTCAGCTCCAATGCAGAGCATACATGACATTAGCAAACAGAGTAGCTGTTTAAGCTTGGTTTTTTGGGTGGAAAAAGCTTCTTTATTGGGTAGATTGGATTGCTTTTCATATCACAAACATCATCTCTGGTGTTAAAAGCTGTATTTTTTTAATATTATGGAGGTGCTGAGGTTTGTTGTACTTTCAGGTTCTGCATTAGCAGCTAATGTTTGCAAAAAGATCACAGGGCGTCTCACTAGTGCTATAGCCAAGCAGGAAGATGTGTCTGTTCAACTGGAGGCACTGGATATCATGGCTGATATGCTGAGCAGGTAAACATACCTCCTTTAATAATGCTGGTGAATGCTCATAAATACTCCTTAAAGCTTGAACTTCAGTTTTCCAAGTGTTAAAATTCATCCTTCACAGTCATATGAAATAATACGGTAATATTAAGTATAGATGAAACTTAATTTAGAAAAAATAAGTGAATGTATTGAAGAAAATTGCTTGATCAATTATTATTTAATCTTCTGAGAGCTGTAGTTTTAAGCTTATTTTAATGTTTATTTCTTTGAGGATATAATTTAAACTCATTTCTTCTCTTAAAAAGTTCCAAAACCTGAAACTTGAGGATTTGATTGGAATCTTTGTGATGTTTGGGGAATATTTGAGGGGTTGTTGTACAGTAAATGAACAAATCTATCTAGATTCAATTGGTTTTGAGTTTGTGTTTTGTCTGTTTTAAGGCAAGGAGGACTGCTTGTTAACTTCCATCCTTCAATTCTGACCTGTCTGCTCCCCCAGCTGACCAGCCCAAGACTTGCTGTGAGGAAAAGAACCATCATTGCTCTTGGTCACCTGGTTATGAGTTGTGGCAATATGGTTTTTGTTGACCTCATTGAACATCTGTTGACAGAGCTGTCTAAAAATGATTCCATGTCAACAACTAGGACCTATATACAGTGCATTGCTGCTATCAGTAGGCAAGCAGGTCATAGAATAGGTAAGAAAAATATATAAATTATCTTTTACTTCGAAGTTTTTCAGTGAGAGTAATTACTTAGCTAATTTTTTTCTCTTACCAGGTGAATATCTTGAGAAAATAATTCCTTTGGTTGTAAAGTTTTGTAATGTAGATGATGATGAACTACGAGAGTACTGCATTCAAGCCTTTGAATCTTTTGTTAGGAGGTAAGGCATTCATGGGTACCTATTTCAGGCTTTCTTAAGGTCTGTAGTGTGTCATTTGGTTGTAAGCTGTCAAGAGACAGACTCCTTCACACGAAGTACTCTTGCAAGCTTTGAGCTGGAGCAGTTCCTATAACTCTATCTTGTAACTTAATTCTTAAACAGTATGTTATGTCTTTACAGACTTTCTACTGTGCCATTGCTACTTATGCAAACACTAGGTGGGAAGTATTCTAATAATACTTGTGTCCAATAGTGGTGATAAAAAATTGCTATCCAAAGGCATCTCGGAGTCCTTTGCAACCTTCCAATCTAGCAGATCCTGTTACAAAGTGGCATTGCCCTTTCTGACCTTCCCTTCGAATTTCTGTAGTTCAGATGGATGCCTTGATGTTGTTTTGGCTACTCTGTCCAAAGTACAGTGTGCAACATGAAATCTTTCAGGAATATTTTAGTGCTTCAAAGTAATTTGACATTGATTGTATTTTTGTATTACACAGGTGTCCTAAAGAAGTTTATCCTCATGTGTCTACTATTATAAACATTTGTCTTAAATATCTTACTTATGATCCTAATTACAATTATGATGATGAAGATGAAGATGAAAATGCTATGGATGCTGATGGCGGTGATGATGATGATCAAGGTATGTTCTCTTTTTGGTTTTGTGGAGAGGATGAGCTTTTGATCCTGCACCTATCTGAGAAAATTGGTGTGGGTAGGAATACTCCTGAGTACCAGCATTTGAATTACTTGTGTACTTTCGTTTAAATTTTGTACTACTTATTTTAAACATGGCAAATGAAGCCACTTCTTGGATTAAAAGTATAGGATTTTGTTGCTGGAGATCAGTAATTTTGAGAGTGAGCATAAAATACAAGATAAATATTTTAAAATACTGGAAAGGTGGAAAAAGGCAGAAGCATGTGGCATGATGTAAGTGAAGTGAGAACATCAGTTAATGAATTGAAAATATATATACAGCATGGGAATGGCTTCTCACTACTTTCCACTATAATATATTGGTACCTAATGCATAAAATCAGAATAGATTGAAAAAGACTCAGTATTTTTCAGGAGGATGAAAGTGTTTCAGACTCAAAGGCATAAGGTATTTTATTGCTAATATGGTGGCACACACTGGCAGATGTAAGCTTTGTGAAAACTTGGACACGCAAGTAATCTGAACTGAGGGCATAAAATTCTCATTTCTTAAGGAAGGAGTGAGCTGTATAGTTGTTGCTTTAAGTTGAAAAATCTGTATTGTTTATTTTATACCTTTTTGTTATTTTTAGGGATGCTGTGTAGTTTGATTTACCTCTAGAAAGAAGCAGACAGAATAATTTGTTGAATCTTGATCAGCTAGTATTCACTGTTGCTTTGTTGTTTATGTCATGAATAAGGAAGACTATGCTTTAAATCAGTAGTCAGGCTGGAAATATGATGGGGAGCTCCTTTTCCTATTTGCAGTTTAAATTAATATGTGTGGAAGACTAGTATAAAAAAATTGGCTGAGAATTAAAAGTCAGGTTATTTAGAAGGCTTTTTATATGTATGGTTTTTAACATAATTTTGGACCTATTTCTTCGTGTATCTTATGCAAAGAACCCAACTGTGTTCTTTTTAACTGTGTAAAATAAAACTTGATGCTTTGCTTGTCTAGACTTGAACATATGCATAATTTATTTTTTCAAGGGAGTGATGATGAATATAGTGATGATGATGACATGAGCTGGAAAGTGAGGCGTGCAGCTGCTAAATGTCTGGATGCTGTGGTTAGCACACGACACGAAATGCTTCCAGAATTCTACAAAACTGTATCTCCTGCTTTGATAGCCAGATTCAAAGAACGTGAAGAGAATGTTAAAGCAGATGTTTTTCATGCGTATCTTTCTCTTTTAAAACAAACTCGACCTGTGCAAAGTTGGCTTTGTGATCCTGATGCAATGGAACAAGGAGAGACACCTTTGACAATGCTTCAGAGTCAGGTTATTTGTGAAGATTTTTGTTATCTTTGTGTCTTCAGAAGACATGTTGAAATTCCACCCTGTTCATAAGGATAGTTCATTCAATGTGCTTTATCATGCTTGCTTCATACACAGGTCACAGTTTATTCCTGTAGTACTAACAGAGAGAGCATGCTGGGTAAACTGGCCCAAAAAATGCAGCAGTGTTAGAAACTGAAATTGACTTGTACAAATGTGCTTCTTTAATTTCAGTTGTTTACTCACCTGTAAAAGTTGCATGTCCTGTGTCATTCAGCCAAATTGCCAAAGCAAGATTTACTTCGTGCATTCTGTATCCAGACATAAGCACTGATGATCAAGATAAAACTTCATCTGCTGCAACATATTTTATTTGCAAAATAAAAAGGATAATGCTGAAAAAATTCTAAGTGAATTATTTAGGTGAATTTTCAATTGTTGCTCTCTGCAGTTTTATTAATGCAAATCACCTTTCAAAACTAAATTAATTTTTAAAGCAGTTATTTTCAATCTTTATTTCCCAGTGTTTCTACAACTTCTCTCATTCTGTAGAGAAATCAGGGGGTTAGGATGTACATATTTCTTTATATTCCCTCAGTGATCAATAATGAAAGAAATGCCAGCTATTGAATCAATTAATAGATGCATGATGATTACAGGTTCCCAACATAGTTAAAGCCTTGCACAAACAGATGAAGGAGAAAAGTGTGAAGACTCGTCAGTGCTGCTTTAACATGCTGACTGAGCTAGTAAATGTGTTACCTGGAGCTCTAACACAGCATGTTCCTGTACTTGTTCCAGGTATGAGAAATACAGCATTAACTGAAATACTTACTAATAAATGGTATGGGAAGTTCTGAAACATCAAAATATTTAGGTCCCAACAGTGCTTTTTGCAAAAGCTTTGAAGTGTGGCTTCTGCTGAAAGAAAATGGCAAAATAATCAGCTATCATGTATGTCCATATAAATATTTTAGTCATACATTTCCATTAATCTTGAAAAGAAGATGGAATGTTTTTTCTTCCTTATGAAAAAAAGAAGTTAATTTGATTCTTAATTACAAAATCAAACTGTCTTCTTTTTCATCCGAACAGAGAAAAATATTTTCTGTAGTTTAGCTTTTAAAAATTAAAATGTTGAAAATTGAAGTTATGGTGAGAAGTAAGGTTGGAAATGTTAAAGGTTCAGAATTTCTTTATAATTAAGAAAATATGTCATAAACCATTGAATAGCCCATGTCTTTTGATAGAGGAAGCTTAAAAGCTAATTGGTTGAATAAAGTGATGAAAGGGGTTTGGAAGCATTCAGAAAGATGGGGAGCCGGAAGGTGTAAATTCAGTATAGCTGCCGTCCTTTGGAAATTCTGAAGTGTTCTGGCAGACTCTATAAATACCTGCCCTAAAAATACATTTTTTGGTTTCTTCCAGGAATAATTTTTTCACTGAATGACAAATCAAGTTCTTCTAATCTGAAGATAGATGCTTTGTCCTGTTTGTATGTGATCCTCTGCAATCATTCTCCCCAAGTCTTTCATCCGCATGTTCAAGCATTGGTACCTCCAGTTGTAGCTTGTGTTGGTGACCCATTTTACAAGATAACATCAGAGGCACTTCTGGTTACCCAACAACTTGTGAAGGTTATTCGTCCTTTAGACCAGCCTACTTCCTTTGATGCTACTCCTTACATCAAAGATTTGTTTACTTGTACAATCAAGAGATTAAAGGCTGCTGACATTGATCAGGAGGTGAAAGAAAGGGCAATATCTTGCATGGGTCAAATAATTTGTAGCCTTGGTGACAGTCTAGGCACAGACCTGCCTAGTACACTTCAGATCTTTCTAGAGAGACTGAAGAATGAGATCACTCGGTTAACTACAGTGAAGGCCATGACATTGATTGCTGGTTCTCCTTTGAAGATAGATTTGAGACCAATCCTTGGGGAAGGAGTTCCTATTCTTGCTTCTTTTCTGAGAAAGAACCAGCGAGCTTTGAAGCTGGGCACTCTTTCTGCGCTAGATATTTTAATTAAAAATTACAGTGACAGCTTGACAGCTGCCATGATTGATGCAGTCCTGGATGAGCTTCCACCTCTGATTAGCGAAAGTGATATGCACGTATCACAGATGGCCATCAGCTTTCTGACAACACTGGCTAAAGTATATCCTTCTTCCCTGTCAAAGATTAGTGGCTCCATTCTCAATGAACTCATTGGGCTGGTAAGATCACCCCTACTTCAGGGTGGAGCACTTAGTGCCATGCTAGAATTTTTCCAAGCTTTGGTTGTGACTGGTACAAATAATTTAGGCTATATGGACTTACTGCGCATGTTAACGGGTCCAGTGTACTCACAGAGCACAGCACTTACTCACAAGCAGTCTTACTATTCCATTGCCAAATGTGTTGCTGCCCTTACTCGAGCCTGCCCTAAGGAAGGACCGGCTGTTGTTGGTCAGTTCATTCAAGACGTTAAGAACTCGAGGTCCACAGATTCCATTCGTCTTTTGGCTTTGCTTTCTCTTGGGGAAGTTGGGCATCACATTGACTTAAGTGGACAAATTGAGCTGAAGTCTGTGATCCTGGAAGCGTTCTCTTCCCCTAGTGAAGAGGTCAAGTCAGCGGCATCATACGCCTTAGGCAGTATTAGCGTTGGCAATCTTCCTGAGTATCTGCCATTTGTCCTACAAGAAATAACCAGTCAACCTAAGAGGCAATACCTTCTTTTGCATTCCTTGAAAGAAATAATTAGCTCTGCGTCAGTGGTTGGTCTCAAACCATATGTTGAGAACATCTGGGCCTTACTCCTGAAACACTGTGAATGTGCAGAAGAGGGTACAAGGAATGTTGTTGCTGAATGCTTGGGCAAGCTTACGTTGATAGACCCAGAGACTCTGCTTCCACGACTCAAGGGATACTTGGCATCAGGTGAGAAGTAGTAATGCATGTATGTATTGGAGCACATGGCTTTATATGTCTTAATAAATGGATCTAGTTTTTTACATTAATTGCTTAAAAAATTGGTGTCTTCAAGTTTTGCTCCCCTCCTCCAACAATGGAAGGTTAAGGTTTTCCGCTTTTTCTAGAAGTTGTTAGTCATACACAACAAGAATTACTTGTGTTCTGCTTTCAGACTTCTATGTTTCCGCTAACAATGTTATGTTTAAGAAAGAGCTATAAACTTGAAGGGGAAGGAGCATGGACAACTAAAGGACAAATTAACAAACCAACTGCAACATTTTGACCTTTTGGTGTAAATTACTATATTCCTAATTTTCAGAATAGGATTCTGAAGTTTTTAAGAATTAGCAAAGATCTTTGTGCATAATTCAATAATCAGTCTCATATCGAGAACTATATTCATGTGTTTTCTTCACATGCTTCTGCTGCTGTAAAGGGGAGAATTTTTTTGTAGGCCTATGTGTGATCATAAATAATCTGTTTTAATAGGCTTATTGCTCAAATTTTCTATAGGAGATAACATTACGTGCTTATTACAATGTTATGGTATTTTTCCCCTTTCAAATGTTCTGTCCGTAGGTTTATTTGAGTTACATATTGCATTGCTAGTAATAAATAGCATTTCTTGTTTGTTGTTCTTAAGAGTATTAGAAGTCTAAGAGGAGGGTGGCATTCAGATGATTTAGATTCTGCTGTTGTTCTGTTTTAATCTTGCAAGTTCACACTTCTGTTTCGTATTAGGGTCCTCATATGCTCGAAGTTCAGTGGTTACTGCTGTTAAGTTTACTATTTCTGATCATCCACAACCCATAGACCCACTCTTAAAGAACTGCATAGGTAAGTAGTCAACTTATACTAACAGCTTCTGTGTTTTCAGGCAAGAGAATTTCATTTAAAATTTGGTTTTTTGTTACCAGAAATAAATATTTTGAAGATACTAGAATTAGCTGCTAATGATAACTTCTGGAAGAGTTACAAGATATTTCCGTAGTAGCCAATTATTTCTATTAACACAAATTTATTTGAAGTCTGAGCAGTAGAAATTGTGTCATTAAAAATTCTATGTATTTATTTTGTGATAGGTAATACAAGAAGCTAGTGTTTTTAGTAGGATGGGACCCAAAAGCTGATTTCTTTTCCCATGTTTTTGCCAAATTATATCAGTTTGATGTAATAAGATGTACTATATTTAGTGTGTAAGATGTACTATATTTACAAGAAGTGTGGTCTTGAAAATATTTGATATTCAGTCACTTAAAACATGTATGTTTGTGGGAATTATTCTGAATATTACCAGGTTTTGAATTTAAAGTGGTCTGAAAGCACTTGGAATTGTGTGTATTTTTATACAGGGATAAGATAATCAGAGCTTTCAGTGTTACATCAGTATGACAAAGACTTATGCAATGCTGTGGCTTTTTTTCTTCTCATTTGTATAACAAAGTATTGTGGACTTTTTTACTATGTTCTGATTAATTACAGGTCTAAAGATCTGTAAAAAATAGTCTATGCTTCTTAACCTAATAGGAGGGAAAAAAAAATATGCTTAAAAGTATAAAGCTTTGTGTAGAGCAAGGTTTTTATTTATAGGGAAATGAAGTCAGTTTACTTAGTGTTATTTTTATCACTTTGCTTTTTTTTTTTTTTTTTTAAGTAATATATTCAAGAATTATGCTTGTAGGTGTTTTCCCCCTCCCATTGAAGCTGCCTTGCCCCTTTGGTTTCTGGAAATATTTATTGATGATTCAATCAAAAAGCTATCAGTATCTAGTATTTAAAAATCACAGTCATTTGGAGTTTGGTACCCAGCTTTTTGGTCGATGTAACAGTCACTTTGTTTTTACACCTTGTTGGTTTTCTCCTTAGAAAATATTCATTCCTTATGGAAGTTGCTAGTACAACTTCACAAATATTGAGGATATATTCATGCAATCATTTATTTTAACAAGGAAGTGTATATATATATATATATATATGTCTGATTATTATGGAAGTATAGAAAAATTAATTTAATAATGCCCAAAGGTAGGGTGGGATGGGAGAGGTGGTGCTACATTAACATATACTGAGTAGGCCTATTTTATAGTAATTTAGGTGTTCTCAGTATATGCCAGTTTGGGGGTTAAAAATCAAAATGTCGATAGTTTCCTTAAGAGGTGTTCTCGAACTCCTGAACTGCAGAAATTGAAAGGGATTTCCTAATGCATATTTTGAGAGAATTTTAAGAAATCGAGAAATGGAAAGGTTAAATGTAGTTTTCATTAATTTGCATGCTATATTTTCAGAAAAAGCTTATATGTCATTGTAATGGCCGTTTGATGACGTTTCTTCTGCTACTGTTTCATTATATGAAATACTGTATATCAATTATATTAATACTTTTCATATGATTATAATTAATCCTTTATTTGTGTAATCATGCTGAAATAGCTGGTGTCAAATGAAAATAACGCCTGCACTAAGGATGTATTTTTGAAAGTTTAAAACGAAGCGAAGATATTTTTAAAGTTGCAAATGAAAAAGATCTTCATAGGTTGCTTTCTTTCTGTATGTGATTGCAGGTGATTTTCTGAAAACTCTGGAGGACCCAGATCTCAATGTCAGGAGGGTAGCCCTAGTGACATTTAATTCAGCTGCCCACAATAAACCATCTTTGATAAGGGACCTCTTAGATACAGTGCTTCCTCATCTTTACAATGAAACAAAAGTCAGAAAGGAATTAATCAGAGAGGTAAGTTAACTGAGAAAAACAATGCTAAATATGTAAGTAGGTTATTTTTTAAAAGAAGTGTATTCCTTAATATTTTTTTTTATTCACTGACAGGTGGAAATGGGACCATTTAAGCATACAGTTGATGATGGGCTGGACATAAGGAAAGCAGCTTTTGAGTGCATGTATACTCTGTTGGATAGCTGTTTGGATAGACTGGATATATTTGAATTCTTAAACCATGTTGAAGATGGTCTAAAGGATCACTATGATATTAAGGTTAGCTGTCATTTTTTTCTGTGAAAGCAGTGACTTTGTCAAAATACTTCAAATAGTGAATAGACTGATACGGTAAAAATACTACTTCATGTGCTTAAGCACTTCACTACATTTGCCATTTGCATTAAAATGTGACTGTTCAAGAGGTTACATAGTATGATGGGAAATGTACCTCCATATACGCAGGGCATAACTGTTGTGGAATTGGGCTTTTTCCTCACCCTAGATGCTGACCTTTTTAATGTTGGTGAGACTGTCTACCCTTTGTCCGAGCGCGGTGCTGCAGAGATTGGACAGGCTGGTCGAACCTTTGCGTGCTACATGTACAACTAAGGTATTTCAGCTTATTTATGTTCATTATTTTGTGTTTTCTTATAGAAATATAAATGAACTTGTGTTTAAAGAATACCTCTGTGCTGCTGCAGCATTTCCTGAGTTATAGTTGATAAGCTGCAGTAGGCAGGATAATTAGATTAAAAATGAATGCATCTTTGTACAAGTGTTAAATTTATTTAAATTACAGATGGAGAGGTAGATTTGTAAGCTTCTTTTAAAAAATCCTTTGTTTCTTTGATGCCTTTTATTTCTTAAAAATCTAGCTGCCACTTGGGCAATGTGTAAATCTCACTTCATTATAAATAGCAAAACTGGAATACTGAGAGTTTTTCTGACTTTTGATGATGGTGTTGTTTCAGACAAGCATTTGGCTGATGAAGGCAGTGTAAAGTAGTCCTGGTTTAGTTAGACTTTTTGTCTAGACTTCTGTTAGACTTTTTGTCATTTANTTCAAGAATTATGCTTGTAGGTGTTTTCCCCCTCCCATTGAAGCTGCCTTGCCCCTTTGGTTTCTGGAAATATTTATTGATGATTCAATCAAAAAGCTATCAGTATCTAGTATTTAAAAATCACAGTCATTTGGAGTTTGGTACCCAGCTTTTTGGTCGATGTAACAGTCACTTTGTTTTTACACCTTGTTGGTTTTCTCCTTAGAAAATATTCATTCCTTATGGAAGTTGCTAGTACAACTTCACAAATATTGAGGATATATTCATGCAATCATTTATTTTAACAAGGAAGTGTATATATATATATATATATATGTCTGATTATTATGGAAGTATAGAAAAATTAATTTAATAATGCCCAAAGGTAGGGTGGGATGGGAGAGGTGGTGCTACATTAACATATACTGAGTAGGCCTATTTTATAGTAATTTAGGTGTTCTCAGTATATGCCAGTTTGGGGGTTAAAAATCAAAATGTCGATAGTTTCCTTAAGAGGTGTTCTCGAACTCCTGAACTGCAGAAATTGAAAGGGATTTCCTAATGCATATTTTGAGAGAATTTTAAGAAATCGAGAAATGGAAAGGTTAAATGTAGTTTTCATTAATTTGCATGCTATATTTTCAGAAAAAGCTTATATGTCATTGTAATGGCCGTTTGATGACGTTTCTTCTGCTACTGTTTCATTATATGAAATACTGTATATCAATTATATTAATACTTTTCATATGATTATAATTAATCCTTTATTTGTGTAATCATGCTGAAATAGCTGGTGTCAAATGAAAATAACGCCTGCACTAAGGATGTATTTTTGAAAGTTTAAAACGAAGCGAAGATATTTTTAAAGTTGCAAATGAAAAAGATCTTCATAGGTTGCTTTCTTTCTGTATGTGATTGCAGGTGATTTTCTGAAAACTCTGGAGGACCCAGATCTCAATGTCAGGAGGGTAGCCCTAGTGACATTTAATTCAGCTGCCCACAATAAACCATCTTTGATAAGGGACCTCTTAGATACAGTGCTTCCTCATCTTTACAATGAAACAAAAGTCAGAAAGGAATTAATCAGAGAGGTAAGTTAACTGAGAAAAACAATGCTAAATATGTAAGTAGGTTATTTTTTAAAAGAAGTGTATTCCTTAATATTTTTTTTTATTCACTGACAGGTGGAAATGGGACCATTTAAGCATACAGTTGATGATGGGCTGGACATAAGGAAAGCAGCTTTTGAGTGCATGTATACTCTGTTGGATAGCTGTTTGGATAGACTGGATATATTTGAATTCTTAAACCATGTTGAAGATGGTCTAAAGGATCACTATGATATTAAGGTTAGCTGTCATTTTTTTCTGTGAAAGCAGTGACTTTGTCAAAATACTTCAAATAGTGAATAGACTGATACGGTAAAAATACTACTTCATGTGCTTAAGCACTTCACTACATTTGCCATTTGCATTAAAATGTGACTGTTCAAGAGGTTACATAGTATGATGGGAAATGTACCTCCATATATGCAGGGCATAACTGTTGTGGAATTGGGCTTTTTCCTCACCCTAGATGCTGACCTTTTTAATGTTGGTGAGACTGTCTACCCTTTGTCCGAGCGCGGTGCTGCAGAGATTGGACAGGCTGGTCGAACCTTTGCGTGCTACATGTACAACTAAGGTATTTCAGCTTATTTATGTTCATTATTTTGTGTTTTCTTATAGAAATATAAATGAACTTGTGTTTAAAGAATACCTCTGTGCTGCTGCAGCATTTCCTGAGTTATAGTTGATAAGCTGCAGTAGGCAGGATAATTAGATTAAAAATGAATGCATCTTTGTACAAGTGTTAAATTTATTTAAATTACAGATGGAGAGGTAGATTTGTAAGCTTCTTTTAAAAAATCCTTTGTTTCTTTGATGCCTTTTATTTCTTAAAAATCTAGCTGCCACTTGGGCAATGTGTAAATCTCACTTCATTATAAATAGCAAAACTGGAATACTGAGAGTTTTTCTGACTTTTGATGATGGTGTTGTTTCAGACAAGCATTTGGCTGATGAAGGCAGTGTAAAGTAGTCCTGGTTTAGTTAGACTTTTTGTCTAGACTTCTGTTAGACTTTTTGTCATTTACCCCATCTCTTCTTCATTTGTATTACAGGATTAATGGATCTTTGTAGTTAGTCTCCTTCCATTCCTGCTCTGGTCTTGATTCACCTGCATGCTCTGACAGTCATTTATTGCCTGGTTTACCTTGTTTTTCCATTACTCTAGTCTGCTATATTTCACATCATGAAAATCGACTGCCTTTAATTAAAATTTATGTTTGTACCACTGAAATGTCTTTGAGAATAACAAGAGAAGGTTATGCAGTTACTCTAATGAAGGTCAACTTCTTTAAGAAGTTCTGTTTTCTGGAAGCTAGGAGTACTGTGATGATAGCAGTTTAAAGTCATTTACTGACCTTGCTAGCTAAAGGTTGGCTGCTATAGTTGCCTTTATTTGGTGATTGACTTGGCAGCTTACAACTTTTTCTTGCTTACCTTGCAGTGTTGAAGCTTCAGTCTATTTGTAAACTGCTTGTAAGAATTCTACTAAAAAGATATTTGGGGGTATTTTTTTTTGTTTGGTTGGGTTTTTTAAGAGCTTAAGTAATTTTGTGAGGAAATACTTTTTTTTTTTAAGTACATTTTTCAAGTGGTATAGAGAGAGGGTTGAATAAAGTTTCAAACATATTTTCATTTTTTCCGTAGGTGAAGGCAAACTCAGTGAAACAGGAGTTTGAAAAGCAAGATGAACTAAAACGATCTGCTATGAGAGCTGTAGCTGCACTTCTAACCATTCCAGAAGCAGAGAAGAGTCCATTAATGAGTGAATTTCAGTCACAGATAAGCTCTAACCCTGAGCTGGCAGCCATCTTTGAAAGTATCCAAAAAGATTCATCATCCACTAACTTGGAATCAATGGACACTAGTTAGATGTTTGTCTAATGGGGACCATTATGCTGAACCATATGATGCACTGAATTGACAGGTTATGAGTAAGAAACAGAAAAAGTATCTAATCTACACATTGTTCCACTTTATTTACCTTTATGGAGACAAGTTGGCTTTTCCCATAATTGCTTTTCTAGCATTTATTCCAGAAATGTATTTCCATAGTCCAGAGTTTAACCACTCTTGTTTTAGTGGATTTGGCCACATTTGGGAATTAAAAAGTTGACTCATGGTGTATGGAAATAAATTCCAACATCCATTTGCCCTGTAATGTTTAGGATTAAAATGTCGAAATTTTGTGACCATGATTTTTTTTTCTTTTATTCATTCTTTCTACTTGTAAACAAAAAAGGGGGGGAGGTGGGAATCAAGTGTCCAGGTGCACCATATTTTTTGTATAACTTTTTATTCTTTTTTGTTTCAGCTTCATAAATTGGTTTGGCTGGCAGATGAATTATGTGTAAGATTTGTTATATTAAAAAGAGAGTTTGGGCACAGTTCAAAAAGAGCAGACATAAATGTCATTTTTACAGGTGTGGGGATTAGAAAACCAATATCCCTGTTGTGCACACTAATTTTGCATGAGCAAGTTTACAAATATATATTGTCTGTAAAACAGCATGTGCAGTTTATTCATAATGCAAGTTAAAATAAGTTCTACTGTATCAGTGCAGTTTTCAGGTATTTTGACATACAGGATGTTCGTACAGAAAGGGATGAATGAAAGTTTGTTGTCTTAACCTGGCTTTTTAAAATGCCAGTAGTATGACCCTGCAGATGTTCTTATGGTAAACATGACAATTTCTGCAGTTTTCATGGGTTTTCATTCCCAAAGACTGAATCCACTGGAGTTAAGGTGGACAAACCATAAGATTGGAAGGAAACAAGACGGAGGTAAAATGAACAGAGAAAACAAGAGCTACTCAGTGGTTCCTGAACTCGGGATTCAACTTTGCTTTTGTTATAAAAGTATGAAGGATGTTTCTTCAGTGGATTCTATCTCCTATTCTTCATCTGACAGCTTTTGTTAAGGCACTAATAATATGGTGTTATCTAGACAAGTGTTGCCAGACCCTCATTTTGTTCTGGCACATGGAACCACCAGTAGGCTGCAATGCTGTAAGTGTTGTACAGTATTCTGGTGAGACAGGAAACAGAGAATGGCCAAAAGGCTGGAGAGAGATAGAGAGCAAACAGAAGAAAACATTCTTCTGTGGATACACTGAGGTAATTTAGAAATGGACCAGAAGTGGATAGCTGGCAATCCCCCAGTGAACTGGATTTGGGAATTTAATAACACAAAGATGGGGGACTACTGCTTCATCACTTGTTTAATGCAACTGCTTAGTTGTCCTTTTTTTTTTTTTTTTTTCCCCAAGTCATATCAATTTGAATTTTTTTAGTTAGCTGGTATTTTTTAGCTAGTTTGATATTTTGGAAACCTGTTACATGGGTACGTGGCATAAGCTGCTAATGGGACTAAAAAAAGCATTCATTTTTATGACCTCAGAGACATTTTACTGTGAGCATTGGGGCTTGGGGGCAAAATCTTCACCTTATGTGCTTGCAGCTTGGGAAAAGCAGAGGAGGTATCGGTACATTTTATAATAGATGGACCTGAACAAAGAAGTCTATGAACTCATTCAATAGTAACAATTTTAATGCTGTAGAAATTTTTGAAAATGTAGCTTTCTCTGTCTCCAAAGTCTTCATACTAATGTAACAATTGTCTTCTAGAAGTAGAAATAAATGAGATTAAACATACCAACATATTTAAATGTCATGAAAAGGAGTGGGATGACTAGAGAGAAACCATACAGTAGAAAAAGCACTGTGAATTAGGTATATGTTATCTTACTGTATAACTCATCAACTCTAATTGCAGCAATATACAGGCCTCCTAATTAAGAATCTGTTGTGCTAATTAGTTGTCAGACTAATCTTTGAACTTTTTCCATTAAGTTTTCAGAGTATATTAAAATGTTTTATAGATCTAAAGTTAGATGTGAGAATGGTATGATAACCATGAGCTGTGGGGCTAAAACAGGAGAAGGGAGTAGGTGACAGGGAACAGAATCCTCATGCCTGAGAGATCGGTGTGTGCTGATGTGCTACCATAGCACACACCTGGTGTGGTGGAGGCAGATCACTTTGTTTTACAGTACGTTACAGTGGAGCTAGCTTAAGGACAGAAGGGAAGGTTGAGCTGTATTATGTAGTGAATGCTTTCTTGCAGAAGAGTAATCTTCACTTTGACCACTGACAAACCAGGTGGGAACATAAGAACGAAGTCTTCCCTGTAAATTGCAGAAATTCTGAGTGTGGTTGTCTCCTCGTAGCAGTTAGCTATATTGGTGAGGTGGGAAGACAAACTCATAAAGATTGTAACTGCACCATAATTACTGAGATAATTTATTATTGTTACAAAACATAACCATGTTAGGTGTTGAAATTCCACTCACTTTCACTGGATCGCTAGATTGAAAGTTTTCTTTGGTTTTCCCTCTGTATATCCAAGTATTTGTATAAATCTGATGTGATTATGCTTTTAGATCAATTACCTTCATGTAATTCTGTTAAAGAAGATGTCAGGAATACCTGTAGCTGTTTTTTAAATGCTAAATATTTGAAACGGAAATAGGAAATTCCTCTCACTAAAACAAAACAAGCATTCTGAAAGGCTGCTCTTAGGATGTTTGGTAAAATTAGAACTTTCTGTAGTGTTTTTCATCACTTTGCACACAGACAATTGAGACCAATTAACAAGCTTGTGCATAAATATAAAAATGGTTGGCCAGTCCTTGCATTGTAGATTCTTGGGTTAAAATATTTTTGTATCTCAAAAATACTTCATGCTCTGTTTTTCAGTGAAAGAACTTGCCATCCTTACGAGAGAGTTTTTTAAATTGAAACCTACAAGTACTTCAAGAACGCTGCATTTCAATCATGTAAATTTATTTTTTATATAATTTTCCTTTCAAGTATGGCATCTAATATAGCAGTTGACAAAATAAAGAGAGCTATACTACTTCCAGTTGTATTTTTATGAGGTGTGCAAAGCAGCACATAGGCATGTAAACAGCATTGCTTCCCTCAAATGAAGGATTATTTTAAAATTTTATCAACTCAAAGATATGAATTAAAAATCCATATCTGCTCCTATTGTATTTGCCTTAACAGATGTTCTCAATAATGAGGCTCGGAACAAGTTCATCCTGCACTGGTGGACTTAGTAGTAGGGATTTAGCAACTGTTCTCATATTTACTGGTACTTCTCTGTTGCCTCCACTTTAAAAAGCAAAGTAACGTGGCCTTGGATGTGTGTGTGTGGCTTGTTTTTATTTTGTGAGTCCTGATCATTCTGACTGAAATAATACTTGTTTCTGCCAAATACCATACAGTTAAACCTGCAGCCTCTGGGTTTTATTTCCCTGTTGCTCTAAACTTCAGATAAAATGTCTGTTTTATTGTTGCTGTTCTTGATGTTAATTCTGAAAAAAATGAAAAATATTAGTCGTTATTATTGCCCCCCGCCCCCCCTTTGATTCCTCCTTGCTATGAGTTGGGAAGATTTGAGTGCTGCACTACTGAACGTGAGCAGGTAGAAATTCTGGCAGCAAGCATTGCTCCCTGCCCGAGAAAAGCTCTTGGGTATAGTTATAACTCTCACATTAAAATCCACTTTCTTCATCAGAATCCATTTATAATTTTTCATTGTATCTGAGTTTGGGGAGGGAGTTCTTAAGAATAATGAAGCAAATTAATCTTCCATGAGCAGTGTTGGTGAAACAGGGAAGCTTTCTGCAAATGAGGCTTTTGTGAGAATCAGGCAATTTTGTCTTGGTATGGACTTGGCTTCTTTAGATTTGTTTCCACCCCATGAGGCTTTAATATTTCCACATGATCTTAGATGAGGAGAAAACTTCCTTCAGAAAGGACATCCATCCCCCAAAACAAACAAAAGGTTTCTGCTGATGTTCACCTGTGTGTTGTGGTTTAGAGCATGACACTACACCACAGAAGAAATAAAAGCATGTTTCTGAGAACAATATTGACACTGGCTGAAAGATGTTAACTGAAATGCTGTTCTGAGAAAGAGACAAAACCAAAGTGAGATTATTTTAATTTAAAATAATTTTCTCTGTGTTCTGCCTTTGATATTTTTGAAGAATGGGAAATACAGAAGGGAAAGAAAGAAGGCCCTGGCAAG
This sequence comes from Donacobius atricapilla, assembly GCA_013397315.1. Taxonomy (NCBI): domain Eukaryota; kingdom Metazoa; phylum Chordata; class Aves; order Passeriformes; family Mimidae; genus Donacobius; species Donacobius atricapilla. The sequence goes on from WBMY01017018.1 coordinate 651,349, forward strand.
TGACTCTGATCCCAGAACATAAAGGGGTAATTTCTATTCCCTGCTTCTTCTCCTTAAAAAGAGTAGTTTGATAAAAGTGTGTGGTAATTTCGAAAATACTTTTATTCTGAAGGAGTTTATATTTGGTTTTGTTGTATTTTTGTTATTTTTTCTTCCATTATGCAGAAATTATTTCCCTTCTTAGGTGGATTTCTCCCACTTGACAATTAAGTCAGTTTAATAAAGCTGCTGAAGACTTTAGGAAATCAGGTGTGTCACTTGGTTCAGTGCAGTAAAGATAATCCTATAGAAGAAATTTGCAATTCACTCTTTTCTAGCGCTCTTTTATCAATAGATAAAAAGGCACAGTTCTATATGGCTGTAGTTTCCATTCAACATCCAGCCTTTCTCTTCAACTGAACAAATACTGGACTCCTAATCATCTGATTACTGTTACTTTGGATGCTACCCTTCATGAGGATTCTTGATGTTGTAATCTCAAGTCTTGTAGAAGACTTTTTTTCTTCAGTCTTTACTAAGGTTATTTGCTAGGAGGCTCAGGCTTGTCTCCTGTATTGATGACATTTCCATTGTGCGAAGAGAGTGTTTTCATTTATTGCATGCAGTATCTGTTTTACAGACGGATTTCATGCAGAGATGCCATGCTTACACATAACTGAATGCAATTTTTGAGGGAGTTTATAGCTCAAGCATTCCCCTCTGGATTGAAAATACCTACCATTATCTAGAGACAAAACAAAATTGTGTTTCACAGAATTCCATGGCATGTGGCTTCATGGAAAGCTTTCTCTTGCCCCCTAGTTTCAGAATGCTCACACTGTATCAAATGATCTAAAGCTCTAGCCCAACTTGCCAGTAAGAAGGTGTTTTGAATTGTAACAGCTAAATTCTGCCTACTTGGGGAATGTATGGTAGGAGCTACTTTGATTCTTTTCTCTCCACAGCTGGAAACTTTGAAGTGTCAGCCACATTTGACAGAAGGGAAAAAAAAGAATTTGGATTTCCCATCATCAACTCCTTTTAAAAGTCAAACAACATTACCGTATTTTTTTCCAAATGTAGAAATGATCAAATGAGTCTTTTTAAAGAGGAATATACGAAACTATAATTACTGAGTTCTTCAGAGTTCTTGTTTCACCTAACACTGTAGGTTGAAAGTCCATGACTCTGGTTTGAAATGTGACTTGTTTGCAAAACCCATCTCATCATCAAAATTGAAGTGAGGAACAGTAGATGCAATGGTTGATTTTAATACCTTTGCAGGAAGCAGCCAGAATGAAATACTAAACTCTGTGCTGCTTTTGCTTTTGGTACCAAGTTGGGCATATAAAGTGGGTTGAGTTCAACTTTAATGAAATGGTAGAATATGTGTATCTCCAGGTAGCCAGTATAAAGATCAAAAAGTTGTTTGACATGGAAGATTATACACTGTTCTGACAGTGACCTTACCTTAGCTGTAGGTCATTTTCTAGGGAGATGACAAATTATTTTTGCAGTTCTTTGATCCAAACTTTTCAAATAAGAGAAAAAAACCCCACAATTGTGTAGTTTTGTAGTGGTGTTGGTATTTGATTTCTGAGTATGAATTCATTTGAGTGGCTTTCAACCTTGTGCATCCAGTCATTCTATGGTTGTACAAGAAAAATGGAGAGGTTATTTATACATGGAGAAAATATTTTTAATGGTTTGAATACACATATTCAAGTTGAAACAGTTGGATTCATCAAGGGCCATATAAGGACAAACAATTTTCTGAAATCATAAAAATTTCTGATTGTCTATGAATTACTTATTTCAGGTCTGTTAAGTGGCTGAACATGGCTGGTTCAGGAAACTTAAAATGAGGACAAAGGCAGGCTATCACATACAAAGGTGAATCTGCATTCTAGTGCTGTTTGGCAAATGTTTCTCTTTTTTTGGTCTGTTTTTCTTACTACTGGTGTCACTAGGTATTTATTGCTCCAAGACTGCATAGCTTAGCTATCAACACAGTATTTGGCATGTTACCCAAATTGTCTTTGTCAAAGGGATTGGAAAGAGTGCAGAAACAGTTTGGCAACAGGCTGGAATCTCTTTGTTATATGTCAGCACATGGGAGGGTGGGAAAATAAAAGGTCCATTGGCAGGTTCAGGTACTTCTATAGATGGAGGTCAAGAAGAGCACTGCAGAGTATAATGAGCATTCTTTGGTTAAAGTAGTCTGTTTGCTGTCCTGAAGTGCATACCAGGAACAAAGAAATTCTAATACAACTGTCCAGATAAACCTGGTAATATCCTGCATGTCTGTGGGATCAGACCTCCCAGCTGAGAGAGCAAGTGTCCTTGAAACTGAGGAAAGAGCATCGGACCTGTTTGAAAGAACCCCCAAAGGTTGTCGTCCTTGCAGTATGGATGTCATTTCATATGCTTTTAGCCACATCATATGGGAAAGGTACATTCCGTATGGCAGAAAGAAGAGAACTTGGGAGCTTATTTCACAGTGTGCTTCCGAGCCTGTGTGCAGTGAGGGCCGTAGCTGTGTGTAGTGTGAATGCTGAGCAGAATATGCTGTCGTCAAATGGGGACAATGTGGTGCAGAAAAAGTGTCACGTCATCATTCGGTTCATATTTCAACAGGTCATTAAGAGGAAGTATGGAAGCTTTGTTTTGCTTGAGGTAGCAGAGTAATGCTCATTTGCAGGTCTGTCCACTTTGCTGCAAGGATGCAATACTCTACTTTTTACATGTATTTTTAATTGTAATTTTAGTAAGTGCACAATTACTTAAGTTTTTTACTTAAGGTTTTTCTCATTTTACAAGAGAAGGTTTGTCCTAAGAATTAGCTTCATGGATCTTCTTTTGGAGAATTCACCTCAATATAATTAAAAAAAAAAAATCCTCTGGCAGCAATTAGTAGCTGAAACTGGGATTTAATATTTTTACTAATTCCAATAAATTAAATCTATTTCCAAGGAGGAACCTTAAAATGCTGCTGTGGCATCTAATGAAGTAAAGCAAACAACCACAGTTTCCAGGATCAGCTGAAAGATTCTGCAGGAATCAAGTCAGATTTTCTTCCTACCTACCGCCCTTCAGAAGTGCTGAAGAGAAAGTGGGAGAGCATTTAGTCTGTGTTCATCTCCTTTGAGTTTTAACATGGTCTATTGAATAAATATGATTTGAAATCAAGAATGCTTATACTGCTTTTTAAAAATAAAACATACACTTATTTGCAGACTTACTTAGCAACCTGTTTTCAGTTAGCTTCAAAGGAGACCACTTCTGTATTTTCAGAAAGTGATCTGCCAGTGTTAGAAAGTACAGCTAATACTTGGCACATATCAAGGAGCAATCTCTCTGGATAGTGCTTTGAAAAGGCAAAAAATATAATACAAGATGCAAGTATTTATTTACAGAGTTAGCCTTAAATGTCACAATGTTGTTTCTGACCTTCTGTACTTTTTTTTTATAGGAGAAATGTTCCAACACATGCACTTCAGGATTGTAAACAGATTGTCTCTTATTGTCAATATTTGTTTGCTTTATGTCACTACGACACCCAGTCTTGCTTGCCTTGTTTGCATCTTGCATACTTTTCTGTAGTTTTGTTCAGATTTCTGCCTTTAGCAATAAAAACATTCATTTCTGACACGAGCAGATGTTAGAGAAACACAGAAGCCCTAGGAAATGTCTGAGATCTGCATGCTTCAGAATAGTATGTTTGACTGCAGAGATGTCATATGTAATGCACTCCACTTTGAAGACCAGATATTTCTTTGACAAAGTAGTGGAAATAGGTTTATTAAAAGTACAGTATCTGCAAACAACATCAGAAGCTTCTCTGATAAATCTGTTCTTACAGCTTCTTGATCATGTGGCTGAAGAAGAGGCTATTCACTGTGAAGTCTGTCTGCACAGCTCATCAGTGGCCTTTGCCAAAGGAAGATCCAGCTGTTTCTGCCTGCCTGTACCAGTAAATACACTATCCTATGCTGGTGAATACAGCACAGTGCTGTAGGTTATTTCTGCACTCAAAAGCAAGATGACGTGTTGTGTATAGGGTATTCCTGTAGCCCCAAGTTACCCTTTTGACCAGGGTTTTTGAATAAGATTTTAGTGCACTGGGATTTTCCTGCAGGGAGCCATGATGCCCAAGACTATTATATTATATTGCTTAGATCATAAGAATCACTATAATTTTTCCTTCTTGCATTTTCCATTAAGATCCTTAAATCTCAAGCCCTGAAACCTTTTAATGAAAGAAAAGTGCTTTGAATAACTGACATATTTTTTGACTCTTCTTTCAGTTGTAGACTGGGATATGCACAGTGTGTACAGTCCCACTCAATGGGGTAATGCACAAATAATATTAGTACTCCTGGAAACAGCTATTACTTCTTGGTAATGCCAGTAGTAACCCCAGGATGACCAAGTATATGCTTTATGCCCCATAACAAAGTTTCCAGAATGCTCCATGAATATAGCAAAGTGCCTAGGACTATTAATATCACATATGGCTACAAGATTAAAATACCTGCTTGCTAGTAATTCTTGATTAATGTGTTCTGTTTGTTCAAGTGCCTCTCTAACACTTTAGAATCTCCTCTAAGAATCTGTGCATATGTATGCACATATAATCTGAGAATGGGTGAGTCTGTCTAGGTTTTACATCTTTCAGTGTTTTAATTTTTTTGAAGTTATTGTTCCCCCTGGATGATCAGAATTGCATTTGTAGAAGTTACACCAATCATCTGATTAAAAGGACAATTTTTAAAATTATTTTTCCAATGCTAGATGTTAAACCATATATTAATATTTTATTTTTAAAAAGGCTAAAATTAACTCTGACAACGGCCCCATTTATTTGAAGGTAGTTTCATTGCTAATAGCTTTTCAGTGTTGTAAATCTGTGAAACACAAATCTAAAAAAACCTGTTGGAGGTATTTTGATTTCATTATGGGGTGTTATTAGCCTTTTGGACCTCGGTTTTATACCCTCTGACCAAAAGGTATATGTACCTCTTAGACCATAAACTCTTTCATTTTTATTTGAATCAGTGAATGGCCAGATCTGTTTGAGCAGGCTTGTGCTCTCCCACTACTGATTCTATAATATTAAATCTCGTGTTGCCTCTTAAAAGTGGAGTATAAGCGGAAATCAATCTCTCCATTCTTTCCCAATGCTCATCAATACAGTATATCTACTAAGAAAAAAAAAGGTCAGCACTTTTTTTTTTTTTTTTTTTTGCCTATCCAGTTGCTTCAGGTTGCTGCAGTGTCTTGACAGAATCCATTGTATAAGCCAGTTCTGTGGGCACCGGGAATTGGAAAATATCAAGAGCAGTTGCAACAAGCTGTTTTCTTCAGGAGATGGCGCTGTAACTTCATTAACAAACCAAACAACCTGGGAGGGCAAAACCAAAAAGATTTCTTCACACCCAAGAAATTGCAGGGATTTGGAGAACGGATTTGAAATGGATCTAGTGAATTTTACTTTTCTTGACAAGCTACTGAAGCTTTCTGTTAAGACTGGCTTGCTTCAAAGTTCTATTTCAATCCTTTGTAAGCAATTACTAAGCTTCATTTCTGTAGTGTAAATTTTGTCAGAGTTTGTGCAGGTGGGTGGCCACCAGGCTGTGCTGCAGCCAGATGTCTCATGGTGGTCCAGTCTGGATGGTACGGCTGCAAGGAGTGCAGTAAATCCCTGGGCCCCACCAGCTGAGTTATGTGGCTGAAAAAGCACATTTCTTACCATGGTTCCATATTATCTACCTTGCTAATGATTTCCCTTCTTGCAGGGTTTCTGCAGTCAGCTGTAATGGAATGGTGGCTCTTAACATGAGAGACCTCACAAAACTAGATTTGGGATTCTGGTGAGCAGATGGATGTGTCAGCAGTGATTGCCTTCCTCTGAATAAGTGCATTCACTTCTTAAGTGGTAAAATTTAGGTGTCTGGGCAACAGCACACTGACTTTGCAAATCTGGAATTTACAGAAGAGAGGATGGGTACATTTTTAATTTGTGTTTGTAATCTCAGTTGCCCTGCCAACTGAAACTTTTTTAATGGGCAGATACTGTTTTACAATTTGACCATAAACTAAACAAAATATGCAACAAGACCCCAGTTCCAATGGTAATATTCTCTGATGCTGCAGAACTGGGGTTTCTGTTCTGGAAAAGCTGACCAAAGGAAGGAAAACTAGTAATCAAGAATATAGATTCTAATGAAACACGATTTGTACCAAAATTGTAAGAAAATCTGGGATAGGTAACTGTTATGGTAGGACACGAAATAGATTGACTCCATATAGTTGTCAGAAGAGAAAGAAGGCTTTATTTACAATTCCAAAAGTTTCTAATATTCTGCACTAAAAAGGTATATTATTGGTCCATCGATCTGACACTTCTCTCCACTGATTAAGTAAGAGGAAACCACACCTGGGGACAGTTGTTATGGGAAAGGGAACACTGTTTACTTAATCTGTTTTGAGAAACAGAAAGAGATATTTTGGAAAAAAGGGAAACTGTTGACAGGTTTCCCTTGGGAAAAGAGCTTGCAATGATTAAGAAGCTAAAATTCTCCTGGGCTCAGAAATATCGAGCCCACAGGTAACTGCCCAGCAGTTGTCCCTGGAGATGCCTGTGCAAGCCAAACAGCAGCTTCAGGAGCTCACAAACGTTTTTGAGGTGATTTTGGCAGACCTGCACTTCATGCTGCAAGTACTGAAACAAATGGTGCTGTATCAGATGCTTGTAGGGATGGAATCCTACAGAAGTCAAAATGTAAAATTATTTTATTTCAAATCTACACATGCAAATACGAATGTGTGGATAAAATAAAAAGCCCCAAAAATCTGATAGTTCCTATAAATCTCTGTACTTGATGCTGAACATTGAAAAGGAAGTAATTAGTGTTTTGAACGATCTGTTCATACTGCAGTAACTGAACAGAAATGACAGGAGATGGAGGCTTGCTTTCTGCTCCAGGCAGCAGTGGAGGCAGAAAGAAAGCTGTCAAGTCCAGTGTGAGCACAAACACTGACCAAAACATGTCCTTTCAGATGTTCTTCTCAGCCACTGCTATGAGAGATAGCAGAATTTGGATTTCTGGCTGAAACTTGTTTTATCTCATTTGTAACCATTTTTGTATTTTCAGTCTTGCAGAGGGTTTTGTTTTATTTGTTTGCTTTTAATTTCAGCCCTTTTCTGCCTCAGAGCAGATCTTGTCTCTTAGGTGCCCACAGCTCACATCAGCACCTGACCAAATAAAAGTCCTGGATGCCTTTATTGTCTCACTGAGGAGTATGTTTTGTCCAAGGATAGTACAACGTCTGTCATCACACTGTATTAGTGTTGTAAAGGAGTTTTAGTTAGGATCTGTTCGTGGGGAAAAAAGTCAGAGCAGCAAGTATTGAACTCAGGTGTCAGGGAAAACTGCAGAGACGTGGCTGTGGACTGACTTCTCACTGCCTGCTCCCAGCTAGGGTCCTGAGTATGTTTTGCCCCTTTCCATTACAGTTTCATTGTTAGTTCCCCAATTTCTTGAAGGAGTTTATTCCTTCTCAGTCAAGGAGATCTTGAGAGTGAAGGTCTCATGCCAGAAAGGACTAGTTTGGTGAGTTGAAGTAGATTCTGATTTTCTAACTCATCCAGCTCTCCTTGCTATTTTGCACTGTTTGCTTAAGCTCAACAAGCCTATGCTCCTCAGAGGCTGCATCTGTGATGCTCATAGCATACAATATGCCCATCAACCTCCTGGTTTACTTTGGACCTTCCTGTTCATTTCAGCACTCTTTATTCACAGCTGTTCCCCTGCTGACTGAGGGATTCCTTCGCTCAGCAGGATCTAAATTCATCACTCTTATGCTGACTCAGTCTCTTTGAGCCCAGAACTGTCACTGGTATTCCTTTACAATGTTCTCAGCAAAAGTACACAGTGTCTTGGCTTCTGTGGCAGATCAACAGAGTTCTCTCATCTGATAGGATGTATCTCTGATCTACCTTGTTTTTCTGAATTTCGCCTAAATCTAGAGTTTCATTCACTAAGTGGTTTCTCCTGCCAAGTACAATGCAGGGAGCAACTTCAACTTCTCTCTCTGAAATTCAGCTTCAGAATGAAACTGAAACAGAATTTGTGAAGATTTTGAAGATGATACAGTTTAAAATTGGTTTATTCTCATGTGTATGGAAACTGGGCTCTGTGTGCTTGCTTGGAGTCTAAATGTAATAAAACTAAGTGCTAATCTGCCCAAACCTTATAGCTGAAAAACTGCTGAAGGAAACTGCAGCTTGGGTACAAGTTTTAGAGTTAGATGTGTTTCCTGAGGGAAAAAAAGGAAGACAAATTAACTTTTGTATACATTTCAAAACTAAAGTTACAAATACAGTAGTCCTACCACCTGGATGTGCTAATGCTCCAACTGTTTAAGCTGCCATCAGAACTTGCTGGTTTTGCCAGACTAGTCTCAACTACAAGTTTCACCTTACAGGAACAGCCTGGATTTAAGGCATCAAAATTATAATGAATTTACTAAGATGGTGACAAATCTTTTTGTATGAACAGCTTGTCAAGGATGACTCTTATAGTGCTCTCAGAGTAAAAAAATTCCAACTGAAATTTTATCGTAGTTAAAATAAAAGTCAGTTTGACAGAACTGTCCTTTTCTCATTCAGAGTGATGCTCTAAATATCATCCTATTTTCAGAAGATGAGGGAGGCAAGGGGTGCCCCCACTGCTCCCCAACACACCTTTCCTTGGAAAGGAAAACTGAAACATTCTGAGGCTTGAGAAATTTCAAAAAGGAAAAAGATATTTTTAAAAGTAAACACTACTTGACTGCTCAGTACTTATTATGGAGCAGTTTTGTGCTAATTAACATATGTGTGCTGTTTCTAGAAGAACCAAAGCATATAAAGCTGCAGAGAATATCATAAAACTGACATGCTTGAGTGCTCTCAGCTATCAAGAAGTGAATGGGTAATTTAAGATGTACAAGCAAGCAATGAGGAGCTTTTTTTCAGGCTTCAAATGTACCCTTATATGTGGAGATCCAATATGATATGGCAAATATTGGAGTAAGGATAAATTGTCCATTTAAAAAAACCCATATCTAGTTGACTAAGCAAAACCCCTCTTGCTAAGTTCATATAATGTTAAAAGTCAATGAGAAGAAACATTCGCAATTTATTTTTTTTTCTCATGACTGAAATTCAGTGTGAAACAGCTTGGTGCCACTGGTTAGACCACTACAATAGAATGCAATTCAGCTAGGAGCTGAGTGGAACAAACACAAGGGCTGGTTTGGTTGTACATTTACAGGCTGTCAGTTCCTTTCACTCAGGAACATGTCCATTGCTCTAACAATAAGAAAAGTGACTGTGTAGCAGTTGCCATCTCTGGCAGGGCCTGTGTCTCCAGCTTCAGGAATGGGTTTGCTCCCATAATGGCAAAGAGATTACATCACATCGTTCTGGCCAAAATGGGCCTTTATTTGCAGTTTTTACAGCTCTGCTGCCTGAATTGTAGTTTCCTGGATGTGAATGCTCACCTTGAACTTTCAGATCCAGTTCCTTCGTGATATTTATTCTAGTGAACAACTGAGAGCATAATAAATCTGCTCTGAGTTACCTTGTGCCATAATCCAGTTAATTTCTCTAGGTATGAAAAAAACACCCATTTTTATAATTTTCTAAGTTTCAAATTACATTGACATGCATTAATATATCTATTTTGGTATAACTATAGTGTGTTTTTAAACAAATTACATCTCAGTGTGTCCATAGAGGCCATGAAAACACAAAATGCATTATTAATGGATAAGAAAAAGGACATAGCATCCTCTGTAATTGTCATATCAGTTAACTTATGAAAATAATATTTTCATATTATCTCACACTTTCTAAAGCATTTCCTTTAACTTCAGAATAATTATAGGAACTGCACAAGTTAGAGAGAAAAATACTGTTCTCCTTTCTGTCCCTGCAGAGGTGATCTGGCTCAGCTCTTGCAATCTAGCATGCTTTATCAACTGTACAGCACTGGCTTGACAACTGCATTGGTTTGGCATGAGTGGTAGAAACCAATTAGTGATCTGCTTTAAAACTGACAGCCAGAATAGCCAATCAGATACTAGTGTACACCTCTGGGACACACAGCTTAAATACAGGTGAATTTGGGGAGGCTGCCCTCTTTTGCCCTGGGCCTGCCATGAGTTAACACCTTTTGGGCAGCAGCAGGGCCCAGCTTAGGCCCCTGAAAACAGCACCAAGTCCAGACTGGGCCAAACCCACCCCTTAGGACGGAGGGGTACAGTGGGGAGAGAAGATCCGGGCTGCCGTTTCTGAGCTGTTCTACACCTCGTGGATTTGAGGCTTTCACAGCTGCCGCCCCAGTAGAGATCATGTGGCCACCCGCAGGCCCAGGCAGGAAATGTTAACTCTTTCCTAACACAGACTGAGACTTTTTTAAACTTCAACCCTCCTCAAAGAGAGAGGAAATGCCAAACTGGAGATATGTAAAGGAACAATACGAAGATATCAAAGTCAGTAAAGGAAGAGTGACTTAAGTGGAAGAGATGACAAGTTGCCTTAGTTCTAGGCTGAAAATCTCCTTGATTTTGTGGTAACAGACTATAATATTCCTTTAAATTGTGGACTATAAATGGGGAGATGATTTTGTGGATTCAAGGAAAGGAGTCTGATTTTACTGAGTGGATATGGAATTAGAAACTGTAATCTAGTGATCCCATGGAGATGTCTTGGAGCCTTGTCACCAGTGAAGAATGAGAAATCCTTTGTTGTGGAGCTGTGCATCTTTAAAAGGTGAAACCCCAATGTGTAAGTCCACAGCCCATACGTAGTCATGGGAAAGGCTACGTGTTTTGGGAGGCTCACAGATGCAGGTTACCAGGTGGGCTGCCTTTTTGTGGGATTAGAAGCCACAAACAGACTGTGTCTCTTGTGGAAAGTTACCATAGCAATAGGAGAGACTTGTCTCTCTCAAAGACTGTCTCTTTACATTGTTTTGTGGAAAAGTAAGTTTGTTGGTAGGGGAGAGGGGAGTGCTTTTGAAAGGTTTCATGTTTTTTTTGTTCTCCTTTTAGTGTGTGTTAATAAATCTGTTTTTATCTTTAAGTTAAGCCTGTTTTGCCTTTCTTCTAATCCTATTCCACAGTAGAAAAATATTTAGACCACTATACCAAATTCAACAAACAAAACTCGGTGAATGTGAAACCACTACAACAATAAAGATTTTTTTTCCAGAGTGACGAAGCATCCCGAATTTGGGAAAGAGTTACTATTAGAAGAGAGGCAGCTGAAGAAGAAACAGTGAGATGGTGCAAAGCTGCTGTGGAGCCTCAGATAATTGCTTTTAGGGCTTTAATAAATACAGGTGTAGGGTTGTGGTTAATAAATTCATATATAGAGCTGGGGAGAGCTGTGAGATGGGACATTCCCTGATCCATCCAGACTACAAGCTAACCATGAAACACCAGCAAAGGAGCTACCCTGTACCAGAGTGGGAATAGAACATCAGGAATAACATTCTGGACCTCTTTGGGCAACATGTTCCAGCGCTTGACCACCCTTATTAAAAAACAAAACCAAAAACCCAACAAACAAAAAACTGCAGACCTTTTCTACTTAGTTTCATCTATGCTTCGACTCATACCTATTGCGCTTTGTCACTGTACATCACTGAGAAGAGTCTGTCTTCTTTACTGATTTCCTCCCCCATTTGTGTGTTTATACACATGGGTGAGATCACCCACAGAGCCTTTTCTTCTGCAGGTGGAACAGCCCCAGCTCTTACCTCCCTGCCAATGTCAGGTGCTCCAAGCCCATAACCATCTTCCTGGCCCTTCCCAGGACCTGCTCCAGTCTGTCCACGCCTCTCTGACACTGGGGAGCCCGGGACTGGATCTGGCACTCCAGGTGTGTCTCACCAGGATGGGCAGAGGGGAAGGATCACGCCCCTCTCCCAGCTGTCAGGGCTGTGCCTGATGCAGCCCAGGAGGCTGTTGGCCTTCTTGGCCACCAGGGCACATTGCAGCCTCCTGTTCAGCTTGGTGTCCATCAGCACCCACAGACACTTTTCTGACAATGTTTCCCTTTATGTGGTTAGGAGTCAAAATGGGCTGCCCTGTCCAGAATTAAATTCCATGCAAGTAATGGCAAAACTGAAAGAATCACATTCTATGCCAAAATCAAAGATAACAATTTTTTCTTTAATGTAAATGGAAATATGGATTAGTAGAGATACTGCTGCATTTTTCTAGCTAGGTTTTTCTCTGCTATTCCACAGTCACTTCAGAATACTATTGTTTTAAAATCCAAAGAACTGCTTGACAGGAATTTATCAAAGTGCACATGTAAGTGAATAATGAGTGCTGGGCTCAGCCTCTCATTTAGATGTCACTGACAAAGAGGTACTGTAGCATATGCCAAGTCAGGACCTTGCAGCTGATTTAATGTCATCCTTTAAAGAAAAAAGGAATGGACTGTAGCTCCTTGTCAAAAACCCCCACATATGGAGATAAAAATTATTTTAAACTAATTGATTAATGTTGAGAGGTGCAAGAGAAAATACAAGAAATGGCCCTTTCCTATCCATGCCCAAGTGAGCAAGGAGAATGGCCACCAGCCAGGTGTAGGTGCTAATGAAAGAAAAGCCAGGTATTTCCCAGTGTTGCCCTTGGCTGACATATCTTTGCCATGGGTCACTTACCACATTTAAGTAGATGTTTGTGGTTTTTCTAATGGAAGCATATTTCCTGTTTCCTCTTATGTGAAAAAAAAAAAAAAAAGAAGAAAAGATTGGTTGCACAAATTAAATTAAAATATATCCTATGTTTATTTGGACAAAGATGCTGTGAATACTGGAAGACATGATATTTTTCTGTCTTAGTGTTTCTGCTGGAAAATTCAAAAAATACAGAGTAAGCATTGAAAGTTCTAGACACTGAGAAGGAGTGAAATATAACTTTTAATTATTTTTTGTGGATTCAAATATTTGCATGCATCATAATAATGTTAATGTCTCCACAGCATTTCACATTTCTATTAATTTCCAAAAAAGAGATTGCGGGCACTGGTGAGAATCAACTTCATCTTGTGAAGTTTGAGTCTGTTTTTGTTCTTCCTTTAACTTTCACAAGTCTAAAATGAAACTGTAGATTAATCTGAGGTAACTTTCCCTCAAGGTACCTCATTGGAGCTGTTCTGCTTTGTTTAAATGCTCTTGTTTAGGTAACAGATACAGACAAAATGTACCTCCTCAGGGATGCTGGCTCAGGCATGCTGGGCTACTGAAGCAGAACATGTGTGTAGGGATGGCTTTCCACACTCCACACAAGTGCTCCTTGTGGCCACCAGCAGCCTCACTACACCCCTAAACTCCATTAATTGCACTTGAAGTCATAGCTAGCCCACAGGTTAACATGAATGGTCCAGGAATACTGTGGTCATTGCTGGGTCTTCGCAGAAAGAAGCTGTTGCATCATTTCCAACACTGTTTGTACCTGTCTTAGGCCACAAGGTCATTCCTTTCACACTTTAGCTTTGAGGACTGTCACATTTTATTTGAAAATTGTCTTCTTGCCAGTGAGGCACAGAGGACACATCACAGGCATGTGGGGCTGACAATACTAGATAAAGAAAAGTATAGGCTGATCCAAATTGGTACCACTTCCACTACAAAATGGGACAAGTTCTTACAACAATCACTCTTATAAACATCTTACTCCCAGTGTTCAGTTACACACAAGTTATCTGTGATCCTCCTGCTGAGTTTAAGCCTGTTACAATTACTGGGATTGGGATAAGGGTTTTATTACTTTACCTTGCTTCTCCAATCCTTCATAATGGAGCAATTAATTTTAAGATGTGCATTTTGCAGAAAGAACGAAGAACTGGTACTATGAAAAATATCACCAGAGAACACAACTTTTATATCTGCTGAAAGAGCCTGAAAATGGCCTATAATTAACAGCTCCTTGAGGTGCTGCATCAAGTCAAAAGCTATCGTTAATATTAATTCAAGTGTTGGCAAAGCCATGGGGATTCTGTACTGCAGCAGAAAAAACAGGATAGTAGAATATAATCAAAGATGTCTATTGTGGTATAAATGACAGCAGCAGTGCACAAGGATTCGTGTTACAACCCATAACTTTAGAGTAGCTGAGTCAAAATTTCTCCTTGATGTTTTATGATGAGATTTTGATTAATAACTTTGGTGCATTAGGAACAGAGAGAACAGATCTGATACTACCAGGAATGAAGAAAAACTCATTTAGGTATATTATTGCACTTATCAAGTTGCAGTGTGCCTCAAGTGAAAGTGCTTTTTTCAAAAGTGCAAATTCTGTATTTTATGAAAAAGTGTTGAATTATTTCCATTGAACTTTCTGTTATATCAGTCACTACATTTAGCGGAACAGTTGCAAAGACCATTATACTTCAATGAAATCAATGTAGTGCTCGGCTGGTTCTAAATAATGGTGGTTGAGAACTCATAACAAAAAACCCCATAAACATTTTCACAATTTCCACTTGTAGAGTTTCACATACTTTTTTGTCACTCACTGCTACGGTCTCTGCTGTACCCTGTGCTTTGTTTAGAAGAATCACAGAAATATTTAGGTTGGAAAAGACCGCTAAGATCCCAAGTCCAGCTGTTAACCCATCACTGCCATGTTCACCACTAAACAATGTCTCTAACTGACACACCCAGGCACCTTTTGAACATATCCTGAGATGGAGAATTGTTGGGCAGCCTGTTCCAATATTTGGCCACCCTTTCAGTGAAGAAATTTTTCCTTATATCCCACTTAAAACTCCCCTGGTGCAATAGGGAGGCCATTTCCTCTTACAGAATATGTAAATGTGATGGCAACCTGGGTTTGAAAATGGAATATTTGAAAGGCTGTAAACCTATCTATTTCTTCGTTCTCTTTGTAGCTGCAATTCTGAAAGAATTTTTAATGCAGTTTCATTAAAGATTTTGTAGCAAGCTAGGCATGTTGGGAAATCCATGTCTCCCAGTGGTAAACTGGTTAACTGGCCAGCTAACAGTGCATTTTTCCACAGCCCCTATAACCCTGCCTAACTAATTCCTTCAGAAGCGTTGATGCACCAGGAACATGTACTTCAAGAGCTGAGGTCTGCTGCCTCATCTCAGCAATGGAAAAGACTTGGGGAATCAATATCGCTCTGAATTTTAAAAACACTTTGACAGAGCAGGTATTTTTTTACTGCTGTACAAAAAGCTATCGATTTCTACAACTGTAATGCTATTTTTCTGTGGCATTGGGTGAAAAAATGTAAAGAGATAAAGGAGACTTTTGAAAAGGAGGGTCTCTGAGAACAAAAGGTCAGAAAAAACATGATATCTTCTAACAAAGCCTGCAAGTAGTCATTCTGCAGTAATATTTTGCTGCTGTGCATGAATACAGTTGAAGTATCCTGGCAAAGAATTTTTCAACACTGCCTTGAGCACTGTGTTAGGCTACTACCTGCTGACAATTTTATGGAGGCTTTACTCGTGCAGCAGCACACCCTCACCACTTCTGTGTGCCAGACACCTGCTGAGGGGCACCACCTCGGGCCATGTTCCAAAGCTGCAATTTGCCCCTGGTAATTTGCAGACCCCGGCGGGACCACCCTCAGCGCTCCCTGCTCGTGTGCAGGCTGCCTGTGTGGCCTGGGCACTTGGAAAGTTTCACAAGCACTAAGTGCCGAGCTCCTTGCCTGCAGCCCCACACAAGGCTGAGGCTCCTGCGGGGCTGCTTCACTGCCAGCTGGACTGTTCTGAGCTATTTTCCACCTGTCCTCAGTCCCAGCTGGCACAGGACCATCTTGGAATGTCCCTGGACCTGACCCTTCTCACTTTGAAGTAACAATGCTTTTTACCATGGACTTCAGACAGCTGGGAGTGAAGCCCTGTTCTGATTTGCATTTAATCAAGAGTATTTTTCTCTTTTCCTTTTCTAGTTTTGTTTTGCATGTTGTTTTTCCTTATTTGTGTATATTAAAAATATTCAATATGAAGGATCTGTTAGTGTTCAGCACTCTAAAAATCAGAGCTTTGTTGCTCCCCGGAAGCAATTTCTGAACTTTCTCTGCCTGGCAATGCCAGTAGATTTTCCAGAGCCAATAATCACAAAATGTCAGCATTGTTAAATGGGGACAATAAATTTTCAAACAGTTCCATAACATGATTTTACCAGACGTTAAAAAGGTCAGGCAAGAACTGTAAATAAATTCCCATCTCACAGCTATATGCCACTTTCATTAGAGAATAAATTATCATTAACATAAACAGTCAAACAGTTATCATCCTGTTTTGTTATGGCCCTATATTTTGTTAGGTAGTTAGGCTGTCCTGCAAAGATAAGAAGGCTCAGTAAAAGTATGTAAATTCCCCTTTTGTAGGAAAGAATGTGAAGCAAACAAATTTTAGTTAGAATCTTGGATCAAATCTAGGCTACGTAGTTTGGCATCTCCTTTCTGTGATTTTCTGGAGCTCTCTGGGGCCAGACAAGCAAACATCAAAATAAAGGTCTAGGCAATGAAGTGAAGAGCAAAGTAAGCCCCTCATCCCCTTTCTTCTTGGTGTGTAGGGTTTCCCTACGCATCAGCAGGTTAACCAGCTCTGCACTTTGCTGTCTCAGAGCTGGACTCAGTGAGAGCACTCCTTGAATGTCCTCTGCAGATTCATTCCTAAGGCAGGCTGGAAATCTGGGCTTGGACCGGGAGCTTCCCTGCACCCACTGGAGGGCTGAGCTTTTGCCTGCCTTTTGCTAAGGTCTCAAATGTCCTTGGTGGGAAATTGGCTGTGCACTTTGTTCACAGATTAACAGATTCACTGAGTATTTGGAGCTGGGAGGGACCCACAAGGATCAAGTCCAGCTCTTAAGTGAACAGCCCAAATGGGGGTTGAACCCACAACTTCAGGGTTATCAGCACCATGCTCTGACCTACTGAGTGTTCCTGCACACTGAGAGGGTTCAACTGGGGACTTTCCTTGCCACATGAGCCTCAACTTGTCTTTCAATAGTGAGTGAAAACACTGAACCCTTCTGTTAAAAAAATAATTGATCACCAGCTGTATTTCACCTCTGGTTTTAAGCATCACTAGAGGACTTGTCAGATCACCACAGAGATGGCAGGAAATGGGAAAGTGGGTTAACTCCAGAACATTGCCTGCCAGCAGGGTGAGCTCCATGCATGGTAAACCCATGTAGGGCATCTTTGCCGGGGGAAGGAGCTCAAGTACCCAGACACATCTCTGTGGACAGGTCTGATCTAATGATCACTGCAAGCCTCTTCAGACCCCAGGTACTGATTTAAGTGGCACTTCTTATAAACAACCACATTAAACAGTTGTGTATTCTTGGATCTGAGGGACTATGATTTTGTATAGAGCAAGCTTTTCCACTTGGGAAGTCCAGAAAAAGTAGGGGTCTTCCTGTACCTTATCAAAACCTTTACTAGGTTGAATTATCCATCTAAATTAAGTTACAGGGGGAAAGGGATACTGTCATGTTTTACCCATAATCTCTGTAATCATTTTCTGTAGAATTCAGGTATCTTTTATGGGAAAGAGGGGTTGATGGAGGCGAGGTCTTGGAGGAACAACATGGTCCTGCCACCACCAACTCCTCTCCTGGGGATCACTAGTGCATTGCAGGGAGTGAATTTTAGGAGTATAAAGGAAGAAGTGAACAGAATGTAAGTTTAAATGAGGAAGAAATAAAAAATGTAGGCATAGAAAAACTTGAGAAAACAAGGATCAGAGAGAGTCAGGAAGAAAGGAAAAGATGGACTGATTTGAAAATGGAAGGAAGGGACAGAGCAACTATAGGATACATTGAAAGAAATCTCTCCCAGAGCCTGAGGGCCCATGCACACCAGCTGGCTCTGCTTTGTAGGCAGCAGTGGAACATCCCAAATGGTTTGCATCTGAAATCTTTGACACCCAGGCTGGTTCTTCTGGGGAAACTCGGTCTCACAGCACACAGGGAAAGACAAGTTTGTCATTGCAAAGGCTTAGCTGTGAATTGCTCAGACTATCAATATTACCTCTTAATAAGTCTTATGGAGCGGCATGGAAAAGATGAGAAAGGCAATTATTTTTCATGGATTACAGGGTTTCTGTCTGCCCCACAGGCACTCCTGCTGAGGCCACATGAAGATTTACACTGCAATTGGAACAAATTAGATTTTTCAGTATTCTTCCATGTGCAATAAGAAAAATACTATGTATAATACCTTACCAGATAAAACAGAAACTTTTTATGGACATGCTGTAGGTATCTATTAAAACATACTGTGTTGATCTGTTACCCTGATTTGAGCTGTGTAGAGCATCTCATCACCTTATAAGTTGAGGAATGTGCCAAGGCTGATTTTTCCAAAGGAGGAACTCTTGTGAAATGAGAAAACCCAACCAGATGAAGGCTGCAAACTTAACAGGACTATGGTCTTGGATTTAAATATATTTGCTTTGGTGGAATAGAAAGTTGAGATTAGGAATTAAATCTTTCCCAAGTATTCATGCGGGACATGAAGTTGAACAGAAGAACTGATAGAGCAGAAAGTTTCTCAGAACTGGTAGATCAGTGAGAGAAAGAAAAACAGTTTGTCAACATTTTTATTGGCCATTGTTATTTGATTTATTGATTAATCACCATGTTTGCATGGGATTAAATAGCCAATGCTGATACAGGATGGGAAGGTGATGCTTTGATGCTACAGGAGCTATTTTACCCAGATGCTCTGGGTGACACTCACATGGGACATCTCTGTGGACCAGCCAGTGTGGCTCTGTGCAAGCTGGTGCACAGGGGCACACTGCCCTTGCTGGTTTGTTTAACCTGGGCTTTGTGCCAAGCAGTGCCCCAGAGCTGGAGTTGTTTCTGTCCCAGGGTGCCTGGTTCAGCCTCATGAGCCAGCTGCTGCTCAGATAGTGACCACCAGCTCTGGGGACAGACCAGCCTGTCCAGCCCTGCTGAGCCAGTGGCATTGGGGGAGCCTGTCAAAGGTGGTTTTCTTACCACTGGTTTGGAAAGTAGCTATAATTTTAAAAACTGATTGCTCTGAGCCAGGCCAAACTGTCTCTGATACCTCACAGAAACCTGTTCTCGGAGAATTACACAGCACCCTGTGGACTCAGCCCTTCCTTCAGGTGTGTTTGGATGTAAGCACCAGCCCTGCTGTTAGCACGGACAGGAACTTGGCTCATGTCCCACCCAAGTGCTGCAGCTGGCAAATCACTGCTCATAAATAGCTTCTCCAAAGACAACCACCTCCCTCTATAAAGATTTATTTGTGGAAAATGTTTCAAAGTGTGGTTATACATTATCTGGCATAAATTGCCCACACAGAGTAACTGGACAGTTGGATGATCACTTAATGCTGGTTGCTCTCCATCCTATTGTTTTGAAGGTGTCAGGTAATGGATGGCTCATGTGCTCTATGCATTATATAAATAATTTAGTTTATGTCTAGGAAAACATGTCTTGTCCATGAAGCAGAGAATTACTGGCTGTGTAGCTCAGAGATGCCTCTAAACCATTTCAGTCAAGTGTAATGGATTAGGATACAGTGAAAGAATTTCTTTTCTTCATCATTGCTGTTACATGATTCAGCTACTGCAAAAATCTGTGTGAAATTCTATTGCCTGTATAAATATTACAATATAAATATTAGAGTAAGACAAAAATTATGTGAGATCAGAAACAACAGCTATACTGATGTAGGAAGGCTTCATGGTATATTTGCTTACATTGTTTCAAAGAAATAGGAATTTCATACTGCTTTTACTCAGATAACCGAAGTTTTATGTTTTTAAGCTATTACTATCAGCCAAATGACCTAAAGAGAGACTTTTCCCTAAAAGAGAGCACTGAAAACACCTCCCAATGCCTTATCACATTTGAAGTCAATGTTGAAATTCTGCTGAGTTACAGAACAGCATGATTTTTCCCCAGATGTTTCTGTTCTTTGCTGAAGCATGTGGCTACGCTTCTGAAAGCGGTTAAATTACTATTGCAAAGAAGTTGCCACCCATTGGGATGCTTAGTTTGCCTTAACTATGGTTTCTTTGGGAGGTATTTGATGACATGACTGTAACTGGAGAGTCTTTAGATTAACAGCTTGTCAAGAAAAGTTGATTTCCCTCAGAGTCTTCCATTGTTCACTTTTACTTTGATTAAAAACCCTTTTTGTATAGGTCAGCAATTAAGAAAACTCTTCTTTTTAATTATTAGATTAAATTATTCATGTTTCCATCTCAGTCTTCTTTGTTAAAATGCATAACCTTTATTTTTACGAGCAGTGCATCAACAAGGCATAGCCATTTCTTACTCTAAAACACCTTAACCACCCCCAGAGCTACACTATTTAATTCCTCTGTGTATCTACAGCATATAGTAGAGGGGGCTGTTATACCCATAAATGAATTGCATTATCCATGGCGGATGTTAAAAAGGTAATGAGAAGTTAATGTGGCATTTTCTGCTTTTTTATATACTCATTAAAATGATTTATAACTGTGATGTTATCTAAACTCACAATTAGAATATTAAATTAAGTGTTTACTTTTGATGTGGTACATGTAATTTTGTAGGAAGCCATAATACCATTTCAGCCTGGCGCATAGGGAATTGAGAGAACAACTTAAGTTGTTTCTCAGTTAATTACTGTTCTCATTTGCCTCACTCCCTCTCTGAAAATGTCTCTTAATTAGAAGGGCCTGGTACAGGATTGTGCTGATGCTTAACCATCTTACAAATTTGAATTGGTGTTGTTTCCATAGGAAATAAAATCTACTGAGTGTTTAACTGCAGAGCAGTGATTAGAAACCGAGTGAAACGACAGCAAGTCTGTGTTCCCGGGGGGGATTGTTTGTGCCTCATGTGAAACGAGCTGATGGAGGAAGCCCAGGCTCTCAGCAGGGAGGTTTCTGTCCCCATCGGACAGGCTGGGAACCTACTGACAACCCACAGGCCTCCCGGGCACAGGATCCCTGGCGCCAAGGGTACTGCTGAGTGGTGCTGTTTTCACCAGTAGAAAATAACCTGCTTTTGAAGCCTGACAGCTCCTTCCCAATTTTGGGGCCCCATGTGCCCGGTTCAGCAAGCTGGTGAGTCACAGGTGGGACCAGGCTGTGGTGCATGAGATGTTGGGTCGTAGATCTAAGGGGGCAGCGTGGCACTGCCCTACAAACGTGTGAGATGAAGCAGACGTGTGGTGAGACATACACCTCATGTGGGAGAGGTTGAAGGGTCTGAAGGGTAGCAAGAGGGGAAAGTGTGGGGGAAAGGCATGGGCATGGCAGCAGCCCTCTCTATGTCATCCTTGAGGCACTGAAAGCAGGGGCTCACCCTCTTGCCAGGGACAGCCATGGACACAGGGGCCTTAAGGGAACCAACAACATGAACAGATCCTACTTTTGGCATCTGGCTCAAGTTGCCTCCTCAGCTTTGCAGTAGAGCACGGTGTGGGTAAAGAGTTGCCCTCTCTGCAGCGTGGATGGCCACATCTCTGTGAGTGGTGGAAGACGGAGGTGTCCCACCCCAGCTCTTTGCTGGAAACAAGTCAGGGCTGTTTTCTCCAGCAGCTTTAAGATAGTATCACACATAGGGTAGTGTTTTATACAATTTTTGGATAATTTGGTGTTACATGCTCCCAGAAACAGCAGGGAGAGAAAGCTCTGTGCTCTTCATTGGGAAAGCAAAAGCTGAATTCACAGAGAAAAATACCTAACAAATAACAGACTAATACAAAGAGGCCATGAGGAGTTCTGTCAGCCAGCAGGACCTGCGCTAGCTGCCTGGGGCTGCTCTCAGGGGCCTCTGCACCAGTGGAGCTCAAAATCTCCAACATCTTCCTCTGCTCTCCCAGCTCCCACTCACCCCTCCAAAGGTGATCTCACATGGGACAAAATCACATTAAAATCTTTATGCATAGATGTAGAAATAGCTCCTAAGCAGGCAGCAGCTCTACCCCATTTCTGGGTGGTTTTGACTAACTTAATTTCATTTTACTCTCCTGCTTGCTCTGTGTATGTGCAGAAATGACCAACACTTGTGGCTTCTTTCTCAGGGAAAACAAAATCAGGTGCAAAGACTGTGTGCAATTTCCAGCACATCTTCTGCCCACACAGTCTAGAAATCGGTGACCACCTCTGACTAGTGTGGGAAGCTGTGCAACAAACTGGATCTTTGATGGGTGGGCTGAAATTCCTATGAACTGCAAGAAAAAACAAAACAAAATGAAACAAAATAGCTGGCTGTCCCGAATGATGTTTCTCAAGCCACTAATCTAGCCCCAGCAGATTAGTGCCTACTCTGTGTATGACAATATGAGCAGCTGGGCATGCACCCTCTGTCAAAGCAGAGGGCAGCAGGCAGTTCCTGTCCTGTAGCCTGTGCAACAACAAGCCATACAGAGGGCTGGGGAGATGCAGACAAGTGAAGTGGATCATAGGACAGTGGCAAAGGCAAGGTTATTTCCCCAGCTTTTTCTGGGAGGATGTAGGTAGGCAAGGAGGTGCTACATGGCAAGAAAACTGAGGGAAATGGAAAGAAGTAAGTTGGAGGCCAGGAACGAAGTGGAACTGTGATAAAGAGGTGACTAGGGAAGGATAAAGCAAATTCGACTGAAGAAAATCCTTCACCTGGAGGGATGCTCCTTGACTTTCACCTGCTGGTTTTAAATGATACTTGAGGGCTGCAAGTGGCACACCAATGGTGTTCAGCAGTGTGGCAAAAGTATAAAACCACCTCTGCCTTAAAGCAGGGAGTTCTGCCTTGGCAGCGATGAGTTGTACTTAAGACTTCATTCTCACAAGCCTTTAGCTATCTCCTTCTGTTTAGCTTCTAACTCAGGATCAATGGAGAACAAATATATCATCAGCAGCCTTCCCAAAGCTGACAGCAGCACAAAGACAGCACCGGTGTCCCTCACATGTGGCCATAAGCAGCAAGTCTTCCCTATGGTGAATTCAGTTGCAGTAACAGCTTGTGTTCTTCACCCATATTACAGGGATGCCCAGCAGCCCTGCCAGCATTTGTGTCAGCATTTTCTTCATGAATTAATTTTCCTTTCTTGACTGACGAAGTGCCAAATGCTTGTGCTGTTGCCTCTCAGCTGAACAGAAAGATGTGAGAAACAGTGTTTTTCTGTTCCTAGTAACTGAAGAGAAGTGTTGGCCGAGTTTTAGAAAAGTAGATCATATGCTGAAGTTCATGTCACTGAAGGTATTTTGGAGTGTACATCTGAGTTAATCCTTTTTCCCATACAGGAAAAGCTGGATTTGAAAGTTTGGATGTGACCAGACTCATGTACATGAATTAAACCACACTGAAAACAAACCAATCATCATGGCTCATCATAGTCATGGTATTTGTTAGACATACCATTTGTTAGACATGTCCCACTGTGGTCCCTTCCAACTTACCCATACTGTGATTCTGTATGATAACTTGATTTAGTCCCACAATATTTTTTACAGATGCATTTTTTAAAGAGGGAGCATAAAAGTAGATATTGAAATCAAATTTCTTAGTAAGCTGTGAAAACTGAGGTAACGTTACTGAAGTAAACATAGCACTTTTCTGTATTAAAATATTTGCAGATAGTGAAATGTCACTATTTTTGATAATTGACTGCTGAAGAAATGTAGTACAAAGAAACAGTCATAGCTGGCCACCTGAGACAATAAATACCAATCAAGTCTATAACTCAACAATTCAAAATAGTTGGTCTGACGTATTTTAACTGAGGTATTGTAACTAATTTCAAGTGTGGTGGTAAGGAAAAATACTGCTCATGTAACTTTCCTAAACCAACTACTCTGTTCATTCTTTATGTAAATGATACCTGATGTCAAATCCTAATGCTTCATTACATTTCAGCTTTGCTTTTTTTTCTTATTATTTACAATGGTTTGAATCACTGGCAAGATGACCCATTATCATGTTGCTCATTCAGGCTTCGGTGGTCATCAAAAGGAAGGTTTTGGTGCCCATCAATCCAGAGAAAAATGACTCAAATTTTGTTTAACCAATCACTGGCAGTTTAGAGATAGGACCTTCTAGTCATCATACACATCCCTGCCCTTAATCCCTAGATTTAATAGTCCTACTCTTATTTGGTACTGTATCTCTCACCCAAATTAAGTATCTTTCTAATGTCCTCTAAAAGTATCTAGAATGCCAAGAAAAACTTGTCATGTTGCTATGATCATAAATAATAAATGACAGCTGACTATAACTCAAGATACTGTCAAAATCCTTCATTAAAATCTCCTAATTTAGCAAGCAATATTATCCACATAAAGAGAAACATCAGCACATCCTGCACTATTCCCTGAACTAAGGGAAGACCATTCATTTATAATATTTGCCAGGATGTTTTTGGATTGTTTTTCTACCAGAGAAGGACACTACCCATTCAATTCATTGACTGATTTCACTGACTCCATTTTCTTAACAGATCCCATGGAATACATGACTAGCACCATGAGTATGGTTTGGCAGGGACATAATTAATCTTAAACATCACTGGCCTTGACTGCTGAAATCTCTTTAAGTCTTTCCAGGATGAGATTCTGTTTTGAAGGACTTCTGTATATGCTGAAATGTAAACAGATCCAAGGAAGATCCTCCTATCTGGACATGAGAAATCCTTTCAGTTTCATGCAGCCTTATGGAATATCCAGCTCCGGTTGAAAATCCCTTCTGTAGTGTCCACCTGCCCCTGCTGCCTCGAGCACTGCCTTGGCACAGGGACAAAGCTTCTTGTATGATTTCAGGGTGGTGTGGGGTGCAGAGACAAACAGAAGCTGGGGCAACAGCTTTGGAGCAAGATCTTGATGGCCAAGAAACCACTGTAAGGCTCCAGAGCTGGGATAGCAGCATCATGGACAGATTCTACCATTATATAACCCAGCATGAGAGATATGCAGCTCCCAAATAAAATGCTATAGACACTGAAAAAGAAAGACTAAAAAAAAGGTTAGGTGTCTTCTCAGACATCTCCAAAGGTTACTGTTCTCATTTTTCACCTAACAAAACAGTTCCCTGCTGTGCTGGTCCTCATGTTGGCACAGCCCATTCTCTCTGCAAACACCCAGACTGACACAGCTCCATCTCGGCTCTGACCTCCTATTTGTCCAGTGCCACCTCCACCAGCAGCAGTAGCTCAGTATTCCAGCATTCTCAGCGCCTGCCTTCATGTTCTAACCCATTGATCTCATCCCATTCTTATGTCTTAACACTCTCCCATTCTTTCCACATGGGAAGGACCCCTATTAGGAATAATTTAGCACCAATCTCACTGATCTCTGACTGAGAGAAACAATTTAGGAGTCATGATGACTACTGATAAACACCACCCCACTCTACACTTTGTCATGACTGCCTCAAAACATAAAACCCCTGCCACATTGTATTGCATTTACCTCATTACAGGTCATTGGATCAAGCACACAGAGCAATGTGTGTTGTGACAGGTAGAAGAATTATAAAAGAAAGGCCTCATAAAATCAGCCCTGCTCTATTAAGTTAATAGCTAGCCTGTCATCTTTTCTAAGTGGAGTTAAGCAATTTGCAAGTTCCCATGCAAAAACAATCTTGGTATGAAAAGTTTGTTAGCATAACCACCTATTCCTGGGTTGAAAAACAAATGCACTTGCAATAACAAAGGACTTGTCCCACAAGAATCAGTAAAGAAAATATGCAAACAATCCAAGAATACAGAGATTTGATAGACAAGTAGAACACCTTTTACTAACCAATAGAGTAGTTGGCAAGAAAGCTCTTAACCAATTAAAGTTGCCCACGAGGTCTGCAAAAACTGTATAAAATGAGTTGTGAGAATAATGAATTGGATTTTCCCCCACGAAAACAATGAAGTCTTGGCTAACTTATTACAATAAATGTGGAAGCAGGAAACAGAAACAAGTTTTGTCCTTGCTGAGGATATACCCATAAATAGTAGCCTGCAGATATAGACACTTTTCTGCTTTCTGTTCTCTCATCAGTTTCAGATTCTGCCTGTAAATGACCATCACCACAGTTTGGTCTGGAGGCTGCTAAGGAGTGCAATATCCTGGGAAGGACAATCTGAATCTCATCAGGATGAGAGGAATATTAAACCAGATCTCCCCTTTTCTGATTAACATCTATAGTCTTGTGGTACTATCTGTTTCCTTTAGCTGTGATTTGGAAAATACTGTTTTTTTCCTGGGCTGAACTCAGTACCTTGTGATAGACAGGTCTAATTTGCTGCAAAATTTGCTTAGATTTAAGACAGATGCCAGAAAGCTCCACTAGCTATCACAGCCAGCCTGAAGGCACAAGCCACAGAGCCCTGATTTGACGAGCCCTGAAGTGCAGGAAGGGTGGTTGTGCAGAGCATGTGTCCCGGTTTGAAAGACAGGTGTCTGCTAGGGAGGGGCAGGGCCTCCCTAGCAATGGAGAATTCAAATCCCCTCCCTCCGGGTTATTATAATTTAAAAATTAAAGGGGCATTCAGGCAGAGGTATGGGGATAGGAATAACAGTTCTTTACTAGTATGTACAACAAGGCAAACAAACAACAACTACAGCAATTAATGATAAAGAAAACCAGGAACCTCGAGAGGGCTTTTGTTTCACAAAGCCCGGGGCAGTCTGGTCTCAGTGCAGGGCTCTGAGAGCACCAAGCTGGAATGGTGGAAGATCCCGGGCTGGTGGGTGGGATGTACCAAAGCTCCAGGGTGGTAGCTGGAAGGGCAGGGATGTCCCAGCAGGGCAGTGCTGGGATACAGCGTAGCAAAAAGCCCCAAAGCCGTGCCAAAGAAAAGCGAGGAAAAGCGGCAGCGGTGGGACGGGGCCAGCCCAGCTCCAGCAGGGCAGGAGGAGGCGAGCTTAGAGTTCCTGGGCACACGAGGAGATGATGGGAGATTTCCTCAGGACCGGACCCGGTGATGGCAGTGAACTCTTCCCGCAGCAAGAGTGGCCTGACCGTCCTCTGTCCAATGCCGGGAGCAAGAGCAAAGCTGCCCCCAGCCCTGTCTTTTACCTGCCCCAAACCTCGTGGTATCTCTTTTTTCCCTTGAAGAGAAAAACTCTCAGAGACCAAAGAAGAGTGTAGCCCGGTGCTACACTCTCCTTTGGCCACTTCTTTGTTTTGGTCAAGCGCCCACAAGTACCCAGTAATTCGTCTCCTAGCAGCTTATGGGGAAAAAGTCTATAAGGAAAAAAGAAACAACTCTAACCCCCAACAGCATAACGCTGACGCAGTTCATCACACAAACACACACTCACACTTTGATCAGAAGGCATGAACTAAAACTACATTTATTTAAAAGTCTGACTCCATTATATAGTATTTCTACAAAAGCCAGGGATTGGGGGAGAAGGCTGACACCTCTCCCCATACCATTGGTCAAGACAACTGTCCATCAGCTGTCCATATCTCTAAGAACAGGAATGAAAACTTTTCTTGGAATTACAATAACATTGGCTTTGTTTACAGACCAGAGCGTGAGAAACAACTCAAAACATGAAACTGTGAAACAGATGAGAAGGCTGGAAAAATCAGGGCAACATCACCCTGTCACCTGGAGGCACCAGGGACACTGAGCAACCTGGCTGAGTTCTGCAGTCCTTGGGGTTTGTATGGGCCAACTGGCATTGCTCAGAATTAGCTGAGACTGACGCCTGTGAGAGCAGGGCTAAGCAGGTACACACCAGTCTGTGGGGCTGCTGATGGTGTCAGATGGATGTATCCTCTCCTGGCTGCTTCTTTCCCCTGCAGCAGGGAGGGCAAAGGAGTACAGCTCACAGGGCTGAGCCACAGCAACTTGTGTGCTGGAACAAACTCAGAAACAAGGTCAGATGTTCAAGTTCAGTGCAGTGATATTTGTACAGCAGTGCTTTGAATTAATGTCTTTCTGGTTCTCTGCATTCTCTTCTTGGAGGCATTCCTTAGCTGGGATGGTATGGGAGAAAACACTGAATATTGTGAAGCTTGCAGACATTTGGATAATCGGGCTGTGCAGCTTCCTCAGATGCATTGTTAGAAACCATGTAGCACAATGATGATTTCTTAGGAAATACAGCGTTGTTATTGTTTCGTCTACATAGATATCTAATTATATAGGGGTTAACACCTCTGAATCTTGCAACAGGCTAAATCTTTCTTTTCTATTTTCTGTCCCAAGGTGAAACTTTTTTTAAAGACACTTCAGTAAATTGCTTCATCCATCCCAAAGTTCTGTCAAGGCAAAAATTACATTTTGTTTCTCTCTTTTACAAAATTAGAAGAGTAGTTTTACCATGACAATGGCTCAGGAACATTTAGAGAGGAAGAGACAGACTGTCACCTACTAAACACACCATGCAAAATAAAAATACATACTCTATACTTCATAGCTAGAAACATTTTTTTTATTTAAAGGTTTAACTCCATATAAACAATAACATCAGTTACTATAGACTAAGTTGCCTAAATTAAAATGGTAATATCAGACTATGAAGTGTTCTCAAATAAGGTAAAAACCAGTGTGAAATACTCTTTCATCTGTGTATATGGTTGAATGAACCAAAAATGAGATTTGTTAGGGTCTGGCTGGACCCAGATGACTGGTCTGCTCCACCAAGGCTGGGTGACTGCTTTTGTATACAAATGGGGCCTGTCCTAAGAAATCAGCTGCTGCACTAAAACCATCATTAGTTACCTGACAGTATCCTGATAAAACCCAAGACAATAAAAGGATGAGGGATAAAGGCGTTAAGACTCTACTCATGTCAAAGGATTGGAGTTACCAATGGTCAAATGATGCAATAGAAGCATGGTGTCATAATGGACACCATGAAGCATATTTCATGCGTGGTTCCACACAAGGTCCAGCATGGACACCATGGCAGTCAATGGTGATATGGTGGTGAGAAGTACTGTCGTTGTTCGACACACACACACACACAGAGTCACTTTGGTGAGAAGGCATGAACTGTTTATTACAAAATCTGACTCCACTTTTATAGTATATCTACAAAGGCCAGGGACTGGGGGAGAAGGTTGACACCTCTCCCCACCCCATTGGTCAAGACAACTGTCCATCAGCTGTCCTTATCTCTAAGACAAAGAATGTAAACTACCTTGACTTAAGGAAAACATTGCTTGTATTTATAACACCTGTGTGTGAGAAATGACCTAAGAACTATGAAACTGTGAGACACACAGAAGGCTGAAAAATCAGGGCAACAAAGTACCACCACGTTTGTTAACAAATTAAATTTCTTAAACCATATTTAGCTCAAGCTGGGAATTGCCATAATCATCACAAAGCAATGAGGTGACTTCCAGCAGCCATGTTCATGTGCACATTTGGGGAACAGGATACCCCGAGGTGCTCTTCTCCTTTGTATTTCCCGATGGAATCCAAGCCTATGTCTGTGTCTGAGACCTGTGTCTGGGCAGTTCTGTACCGTATTAAAGTTTTACAGCACAGCATTTAAAAATCTTTTAGGGGGAGCTGATCACCTGGCAGGACTATGAAAGAGGACATTATGACTGCTTGGTGAGCATTAGTATCTGCCACGGAAATTTGACTATCTTAATTAAAGTCAGATGGAATAAATACGTAGTAACACAACAAGCAGTGCAGAAAAAACTAAAAGCTCTTGTGTACCAAAGGTTATCAGGATGCCACTATTCTGAAGGAAGCACTGAGAGAGTTTGAGACCTGGTTAAAAGACAGAAAGCAAAATAGGGCTTAAGTATCATAGGATGGAGAAAATACTGGAGTATCCCCAGGTACAGATGCTGGAACTAGTTTTATTTAACATCTTCATGAATGATCTGGAAAAGCAAGTATGCAGTGAAACCCTCAATTATCCAGACCTTACAACTACAAGCAGCCACCCCGAGGGAGAGGAGGCACAGAAAGGCTTCACTGACCCAAGCAAAAGTGTAAAGTTCCCCTTAAAAGAAAAAATCCCCTTCAAAATAGACTGCATCTGCACTAGTGTTCTTTACTGACACAGCTGTGCAGGATGTGAGCAAGGATTTGCTCCTTCAGGGGAGAGGCCATTATCCATGAGATTGTAGCAATAGATGTCCTTTTTCCAGGGAAAAAATCTCAACCTTCATTTTCTATCAATTGCAAATTGCCATATTTCAGAAAGAAACGTAAGGCCCAAGGACATCTTGCATCATCAACATTTCAGAGCCATACAACCTCCATCAGGACATAATGTCAGCTGAACACAGGTTTTGAATAGCTGCCTGATACTTAGAAATACAGCTTTCTAGGTGTCCAAGATTAACTCTGTGGTTCATTCAAGGTTGAAAGAAGGAAGGTAATGACTCTTCTCTGATGCACTGTGGCTATGAAGAGGATCGATTTTGAAGTGTCTCTGACTAACCAAATCATAAAGCAAGAGAGAATGGCTAGTATGTTAATGAATGTCCGCTACATAGGAAGGTCAGTATCAACATACAGAGAGCCATGGAGGTATTCTTCACCACTGCTCTCCATCAGCTAAGGCTGCATTGTCTGTAAAGCCTTCAAAGAGCATTGGCAACAACAACAGCAAAAAAACTAAAACAAAGCCCAGCAAATCCCTTGTGTCCATTCTTTGGCCCACAACCCAGAGGCAAGTGAAGCTGTGCAGACTTGCAGCAGCAAGGTCTGAGGCCAGCAGAGCACCCAGGGTATGCTGGCAGTCTATCAGGACACTCAGCACACAGCTGTTGTGTAGCTGATCCTCACAGGCAAGAGAGCACCAGCACTGCTGGCTGTGCAGTCCTGAAACCAGGCCACAGGCATAGTTCAGGCTCAGAGCCCTGTTCACAGCAATACACTGCTTCAATGGCCAAGTCAACATCTGCATCTAGCTGGGCTGTGGACAAAGCCATCACTCAGAGCTAGTTTAGGGCTCTCCTGACAGTCCACTAGTGCAAAATTTTGTTTTCCCTCAATAGTGGCAGGTTAAAGCTTGAGTCAGGAATTAAATGCTGACTTTGTTATGTCTGACTTACTGCTTCAGTTACTGCTCACTACTGAATCTACTGGAGTCTCCCTTGCTGGAGATATTCAAGAACCATCTGGACACAATCCTGTGCCATGTGCTCTGGGATGACCCTGCTTGAGTGGGGAGGTTGAAACAGACACTTTTGTGTCGGTGGACTGATTCTTCATTGCTCTGGTTTAATTTCATGCTGTTTCAATTGCATGAAGATGTGCTCAAGTAGGCACAACCTGCTTCTCTTCCTTCCCACTGAGTGGCCTGAAATAAGGGCTCTTCTGCTGGTTCCCAGCTCCCAGCATGATGAATCAGAGCACAGCCAGGGGGGAGGATGCTGCAGACTTGCTGTATTCTTTTCTTGCACCTGGGACTGAAAAAATGTTTGCTGATTCTCAGGAAAATATCTTCCTACCCCATCCCATTTCCTGACTGGGCATCATGGTACTAGGCTTGGTCTCTAGTTTGCATTTGCCTCTTTCCTGTGTCTCCCTCATCACATCATCAGCTGTGTATCTTCCTTCAAGGGCTTCATGGAGCTTTGGGGGCTACTATCTGGTCTTCATTCCCCATCTCATTTGACCAAAAGTGGTTTTTGTTTTTGCCAAATAGTGTTACTATGCAACATAACAGCAAATAGCTGAGTGTGATGTTGGATGGGGTTTATTGCAACAGCTTTAACTGTGATAAAAAACATGTGCTTAATGTTATTTTTAGACTTATGTATGTTAAGAGGTCATAGTGTTTTAATCTAAATACAGCTTTGTATAAACACACAGCTCTCAAGCACCTTAATACTGACATTCATATGTCTCCCCAGGTTCAAGCTTGCTTGCACAATGGAAAAATCAGAATTAAAACAGAAATGAAGAAGTTCCTTCATATTCCCTTCATGATACCTTGCTGATTTTGTTTTTCTTCATGTAACACCTTTTTGGTAGGAAAATCATTGTGGTGACTGATGGATCTGGTGGACCAGTGAGTTGAGCTTCTGGGAGGTAGAGGGATTGCTGTGGTTCAGGCTAAGATTTGCAGCTGGCCTCACCCATCCATCCAGGGCCCACTCTGTACTGGTGCTCATATTGCACTTCTGAGAAATCCCTTTTGTCTCTTTGCCTCGTCTTCTGCAGGGAAAAGGATGGGTATTGCACGTCTACTCTGCCCCCATTTTTTTCCTCTATCTCCTCTCCTTTTGTATGTGTGTGTGCAGATCTGCAAACACACACACGTTTGTTAACCTACACTTGAATTTGTGTTTAGCAGTTGCACTCCTTCAAGTCAAGCAGCACTTTCATATTTTTCTAGCAGACAGCAATCTGTTTGACCTTTCTTGAAACTTAAGCTCAAGTTTCACTAATCCAAATGAACCAAGACTTTGCACTTGGGTTCAAAGATCCAGTGCTATCAAGTGTGTAAGAATATAGAGGTGGCATCAGAAGGGGTGGCTTGAGACGTGGCCCACAGCAATCTTCTCCTATTTTTTCTGCTCTTTCAAAGAGGTAAAACTTCCAAGAACATCACTGGAGGAATTGTCTTAGTTTCTTTTCCAAACAGCAATTGATTTTTAAATCTGTTTTTATTCATGAACTTTCAAACAGTGGCTTCATTAATACTTAAACTACTGTGAAGAGAGTTTTTAATTGGGAGTTGTGCTAATTTCTAGCTGACATCTCTTGAATCCTCTGCAAGTCTGTTGCTTGCCTCTCAGGACCATTCTGCCCTCCTCTGTGAGTATCAAAGGCAGCTGCTCTTAGTGCAGGTCTTTTGTCACTGACTGGAGAAAATTTTCCCAGTAATCCTGTTGGAGGCAGCAAACAACAAAGAACTGGCTAAAACGCAGACGTGCTGCCTATGCAAAAGGAGAGCCTCAGCACTTCAGTCACAGCAAAGCTATTTGTAAAATGTATGCAAATTCCGCTAGTCTGTGGTAGCAGGAAGGTGACCTGACACAGGAGGTCACAGTGCTTTAACCCATGCTGTATTCACCTCCTCCCAGCTCCAGCTCTATCTGCTGTCCACAGCGCGGCTCCCATGTAATGGCTTTTGTTATTCTCATTTCTGCATCTGCCCAGAGTCCTCAGAGATATTAACTTAATGAAATCATTCCCCATGTTTCAGAAGGAGCTTGGCTTTTCCTAGTATCCCATGCTGCTGCCACATGCCTGAGGGCAGGCATTTCAACTTGTCATTCATCATGAATACAAAAAGAGGATATCTATGCCACTAAGGGGGCACTGCTCACATTTAAAATCTTAGATGCTTCCCTAGTATAGCTCAACTCCCCAGGGTACTGGCGTCCATAAAGTTATGCTGTCAGAGACGCCAGCCCTCTTCATGTCACACTTGTATCTTTGGCATTTTAATGGCCTCTCGGGATCACACGGGGTGGTGGTGGAAAAGAAAGGTTACCAGGGAACTACTGTAGTCTGAACTACAGTGGAGAATGAAAGAAGGCAGCAAGTCAGGTGATTGTCCCAAAATTATATGTATTTTTGGGTAAAATTCACAGAAGTCAGTGATTTTTACTCACCACGGGATTCCAGTAAGAGGCAGTCAGGTACCCAGCACTCACCAGAGATGGTTTTGACTTCTGCCAATGGCTTCAATTATTTTTCCCTCAGAGGGCTGTATGGAGGCTCTCAATCACCAGGAAGCCTCTCATCACACCTCACAAAACCCCCAGTGTTGCTGGTGATGATGCAGTCTTTGTGAGCACTGAGAGGATGTTTCAGGTGATGCGTAGCAATACTTTTCATTGGTGACCACAAGAGCAAATTCATCCCTTTTTACATCACTTCATCCCAGAGGTGGTCCACTGGGAAATGAAGACAAGAATCAACACTCTGATCCTGACAAAGCAACTCTTTTTTCCAACAGCCACAGGATAAGAGGTAAATGAAGGCAGGGTGTGAACCATTGCTGATCACCTTCATTTTCCTGGCTGCTAGGAGGAAAATCTGTCTTTATTTCCTTCTCGTTCCTTGATCTTGGCTAATCAGTGGGGACAGGTTTTGACCACGGCCTGTTTGCCACCAGCTCCTCTCCTCCCTGACAGCTAAGTGCCTGGTGCTGCTAGCACTGGCAGCTATGGGGCTAGGTGAAAAGTTCTGCAGTCAGACTTCTGGTCTCCACTGCAGCTCTATATGAGTAACAATTCCTTTCAAAACCTTCTTTAAATATATTAATCCAAATGAGGTTAATTTCAGAAGAGCAGATCCTAGACATAGTGTACTTAATTCTGAGTCACCAAAACTCAACTGAGAGGTCTCCAAGTAACCCAAACTAAGCTATCCCTGCTTTGAGTGGAGAGTTGAGCTGATGACCTCTGCAGAGTTCCCTCAAGCCTAAATATTCCTATGAGGCTTCAATTATTTCTGTATAGCTCAGTCCAAGTAGCACCACCAAGCTTCTACAGATGCTGTGCTGGGCTTTGGTGGCAAACAACAGCAGAATACTTTGGAACTGACCTCAAAACTGCATTTGGACATGATAATTCATGCAGTGCTAGCAAACTGCGGGATATCCTGTACTGTTTCAAAGACAAGAGTCTGTCACAGGTGTTTGTGACCAGAACTGCTTCAGATCTAAAGCTAAAGCCCTAGGATCTTTCTCTGACTCTTTCTTCTGCCCCTTCTGTGTTTTTAATAGCACTATTATCCAGGAAGAACTGTAATTCCTCTAAACAGCACAGGTTTCTTCTATTCCTATGCCCTTTCAATTAGTCAAACACAATTTCAAGTTCAGCAGCACCAGCAGATTGTGCACCATAGATCCTGATGGTCCTGGCCTGTTAGGTTTCAGCACAGCTGTTTAATGACCAAGCACCCTTTGCTACAGATCTGTGGCAGGCCAGTATATTTGGAGAATGGGCCTGGCTCAGTGCTCTGGCAGGCAGAGGCAGGAATAAGGACAGATCTGCTGATTCAGGATCCGACGAACATAGCTGATCTCATTGCCGTGAAAATAGGTCACTAATCACACATGGCCTGCATCCAAAAACTAGCCAGGAAAATGGAATATCTGCTGGCTGAAAACTCTGTTTTACTTGAACACACAAAAAGAAAGCAGTCTGCTTTAATTTGTTTAAAACAACCACCGGATTATGTGACCAGGACACGAAGACAGTTATCTCCCTCCACTGTTATTTTTCAAGCAAGCAACTCATTTTATTGTTCTAGCCCATCCTTCACTTCCGTTCTCACACATTAAAATAATGTGTAGTTCACACTTCTGTTTTTAACCTCAGTTAGAGCAAGAAGGTCTGATTTCTAAAGAAAAAAAAATGGCATTAGCCTGTATGTTGATGACACTGATTTCTTTTATAGGCTTCTATCTAGAGATATAAGTAAGTTAATATTGCCATAATTAGATCTTTGTATAAAAATAACATGACAATTCCTGTTTTGGGGTTTGTGGGTTGGTTTTTTTGTGGTTTGGGTTTTTTTATAAGAAAAAATCTTCTTTTTAGATCATTCTGAATTTTCTTTTTAAGCTGGTTGCCCATGCTGACATCCTGAATAATTTAATGGGAGAGCACTTAGACTGCAGCACGGCTGAGAGTTACTGATGTGGAATAAGCGTACCCTGATGTTACACAATGTGCATGGTGGGAGGGAAAGTCCAATCAATATAAATGAATCCCTTTTTCCATTGAATAAATGCTATCTCTCTCAGTCAGCAACTGGGGAGAATATGGATGCTTTATAGAGATAAGTTCTACTAAAATGTTAGATCTCTCTCTAGCAGATCAGATCAGGCCCATTTCCTTTCCTGATCATCAGCTGGTAAGTGGGAGTGGTCTTCACCTTCAACTGGGGACTGAGTGGTGACATGTTCATGTGAAAAGCATTATTGAAATGTGAGTAATTGTTGCTAGAGTGGTCAGGAATAATTGCTTGTACAATTGAACAGAAGACTCAAAAGAGGCTGGTAAAAAACATTGCACATGCAAGTTTGTAGAAACCTTTTCAGCACATATGCACTTTAATATTCTCAAGCTACATTAAAGGAAAGGTAATACTTGAGAGTGGGTAATTCAGGAACAGAGACTAGCTCTCAGGAGCCCTGGAATTGCCTGTGTGTCATGCTGCAGGCAGTAGTTGTAAGGTCACTTTTGTGCCCTTCAGCTGGCACTGGTTGTTCTCATGCTCTGGAGGAGAATTGCTCCTTGCTCCTGATCTCCATCATTGCTGCTACCAGCCCCATTCCTTGTGTGCTGCCCAAGGTTCAGGTGCTTCCCTCAGAGACAGCCATACCATGCTAACCTCCCAGGGAGGTGTTTCCCATCTGGAGAGGTCCTGTGCTGTCCACACTACCCAACAACTGGATTCAGAGCAGTCCCTGCCAGGGAAGGAGGGAGAGCAGAGGAGAATGGTGTGCTTTTCCAGCAGCTCAGGGTTCAGTAGTTCAAGTCCTGCCTTCTTTCTCTTTCACCCCATGGCCAGTGATCTCTAGTTGCAAGTAACAGAAAAGAGTTTGTGGAGCACAGACAGCCATATCAGATTATGAGACGTGGTCCTTTTAACCTTGAGAGGATTCGTAGAGATTGAAGCTGTGGCTGTATTCTCTCCATTGGGAAACCCAGAGTCACTACCATGCATCAGTGACATTTCTGCGCAGTACTTAATGCTGAAGCCAACGCAGGAACCGACTGTGTCATTCCTAGTCAGAGCTTAGCTTTTATTTACAAATAAGAGGTTTTGTGACTGTGAGAGTCTCTCTGATGGCAGATGATTCTGGTAGTCCCTTAAGGCTGATATCACTGATTCAGCCAGCAGAGACAATTTTTGATGGATGTTGTGTGCCTGACTGACTCTTGCTGGAATCTTACACAAGTGAAAACAACTGATTTCTCACAGGCTATACAACTGCAAGTGTAACTTTATGAGAAGTATTCATCAAGCATGTAATATAAGCATATTTTGAACTCACTGATTTAATAACAAGATGTAGATGGAAACCATAAAATAATTCACAGTGAGACAAAGGACTGAACAATTCAGATGAAGAACTGAAATCAGACCTGAGACTGATTTCAAATGTCTTCATCTGTCAAGTCATATTCCAGAGTAAGATCCTTACCTGGCACAAGTTAAACCTTTCTGCCTTACATCATCTGAAGCATACCTAGGGTAACATATAATACCTGTAACCTCTTCTCAGGAGTGACCATGCTTCAGCAATAAAGGGATTTTCAGCAAAGGGAAGCTCACAGTCCCTTAGGTGGGTCTGCAGGCCCTCTAGGAGCAGGGCAGTATGGCCTTGGGTGAATTAATGTGTATTTTCTTTGGCATGTGCATACCTAAGGATATATACAGGCCTCCTGTTTATTTGCTTAGACAGGCAAGGTTTAAGAGGGAGCAGTGGAGGAATGAACACCAGAAATGTTTGAGCCCAGTGCAAGGTAGGAAGAAGTTGCCTTTAGGAAGTGTCTCCTGAGCAGCTGAAGAAAGTTAAAGAAGGCATCTGGAAATGGCAAGCCCCAAGCAAAATAACCCCAGTGGTTATCCTGCGGGGCATATCAGAGCAAACCCTGTAAATAAGTCTCCAGCATTGACTGCCAAATATATGTACATCAAAAGTTAAGCCCTTGTCCGTGGACTCATGTAACACAGTCTCAGTAGAGTTTATCTTTTCTGCCCTCTTTTAACCCAAAACAAAGTTGTTGCACAAGACTGTGAATCAGTTCTAACATACCCCCTGTGCTGGGTTGTCATCTGGTTACTGGCAGCTCTCACTGAATTTTTTTTTCTCTGCAATATGCACATGTTTCTGCACAAGAACATTCAAAAGCATTTCCAATTCCAATTTAAACCTACAAATCTGGGAAAGTTCTAAGTCAAGCTCAATGCCCATAACAGTTGTCTTATGACATGAACTGGTTAAAGAAATTCATCCTTTTATGAACCTTTGATGAAGGGATTTCTGTTAAAGAGAAACATGCTGGATTTCATGCTTTGAGCATTCTATCTCACTTCTTAATGTAGTTATAAGACAGAGCAACTTGTTTTGTAATCCTAAATAAAATAATAAATGTTCTGCCTGATACTGTATCAGCCTGTAATCCTGTAATATCTTGAAAGAACCTTGAAATGCCTTATAAATCCTGTCTTGACTCCACTGCCATGATTTTGAGATAGGTAAATGTTGTTATTTACCTGTTAGTATGGAGAAAGGCTATTCTAGAGAGTAGTCGGTCCAAAACCATGAGTAGTTTGTGCAGGGAAGTGGGCTGGACTCATTCTCTCTTTTCTGAGTTAGACCTTGTACCTGGGAGTTCAAAATAGGTTATTTATAAACTGCAAGTGGAAACACTACAGTTTATCTTGTGACAGATATTTGGGGCTTTCAAAAGGGATTAGGAGGATGGGGTCCAGTACCAGAACACATCTCAGGGATTTTTCTACGGTTTCTTTTGTAGCCTTGAACAAGGTAGTTTGCTACCTAAAAGACATAAATAAACATAAGTGTGTATTAGAACATAAATAATATTTTCCAGTTCAAGAGGTCCTGGAAGGATTTCCTCTAATGTAACATGATGTCAGCTGGGCTGGCAAGGACAAATTCAACAGTGGTTCCCAGGTTCTGGAAGCAGTGATGCTCAGATATATCTGTGTACAGAGAAGAAAACACCTCATTACTTTTTTTCTTGGTATTTCCTCAGTCTCCAAACAGATGATGGTTTCTTTGTGGCACAGCTTTCTGCTTCAGACTGCCAAAAAATGTCCTTCATTGCAAGCATGCAGTTTTGCACAGAACATCCCTACTTTCATGAGAGACAGAGAATTTGATCAAACTTATCCACTTGCTTTGTTTGCACATATTCTGCTTTCCATTGCAGGGGAACCAGCTGAAGATATGGACTGGCAGTAAAATTGTTTGGTCTTATCAAAACAAGCGGCTTTTCCATTGAGATATTAGAAAAGTGGTTAAATGAAAACATTTGCTGTGTTGCCCTTTTGAATTTCTAACTGGGTTTCACTACCCTTGACCCTGGTAGATGGACAACTAAAACATTTGTGAGGGCTCCTCTTGCTGCTGGCTTGTGTATGGGGATGCTGGCTTGCAGCAGGCAGCCACCCTAGCTGCATTGTGCCACGTTCTTTGCTGCTCTGGGTCACTGCAGGAACTGCAAACACAGGAAAATTTTACTGAAAAGTTGGCCTTTGGACTGAATCTGGTACAGTCATCCGTGTTTTGCACCTTCAAGAGAAATAAATTTTAGAGGTATAGGGTTTTGGGGGGTTTTGGGGTTTTTGTTGTTGGATTGGGGTTTGTTTGTTTGTTTGTTTGTTTTAGTTTTGGGTTTTATTCAAATTAAAGAAAAAAGAGAAAAAGAAGCAAACCAACCCATGAAACAGGAATATGGTAACATTATTTGTGTTGGTGAGCTCTAGCTTATGTGTAATGACTGACATGTCTGAAGGCAAACAGGCAGGTTCCCCCACCCCCAGCCTATCCTTCCCCTCTAGAAGCTGACATTTCTAGAAAGAAATGCCAAAGCAGCTGACACCAAAATGACAAATGGATTTGTAATGTCACACCAGTGGGGAGTAGAGGGTAGAGGCAGCCCAGCTGGGAAGAACCTTGGAGTGGTGCAAGCCCAGCTCTGCCTCACTGGATGTCTGCAGGATGATGATCTGTCTGGCCAAGAATAGCAATGCCCAAACTGCTCCTCTTTTAACTGGGGCTGCTGTGCTTTCATAACAGCTCACAACAGGTCAGTTTTTGCAAAGGGAATTTTGACTATGGTTGGTCCAAAAGGAGGAGGGGTGATGCTGGGGGACTGGAAATGACAATTGTATTGATAGTGCTGGTGGTGACTATGGGACTATCAGCCTGTGAGCAACAAGCAATTTCTGCCTCTGCACATTTCAGCCTCACTGCCCTCTCCTCTCCCATGGGCAGGGGCCTTGGGCTTTCTGGCCTGTCACCCTTCACTGACCAATCAGTCTGCCTAAAGTGACTGTAGGGTGGTTATGCATGTTCCTGAAGGCATCCCACAGCCGTTCCTCTAGTCTGTGCCGCTGGAGACACAGCCTGAGTCTGACCTGGGGCAGGCAGGAAGCTGTTGTTGGCAACAGGAGCCAAAGGCAGGGTTTTGCCCTGAACCTAAGAGATTCTGTTCTAAGAAAAGCACAATGATGTCCCTGAGCACTTTTGACAGATAGCTGAGACTGGAAAAGAACTAGGCGCATGACCATAAATCCACAGGAATAATTCAAACAAACAAAGAACTCAAATTTTCTGAACTTTCCTTGCTTCACTTATCACTGTATTTACAAAACCATACTGTAGTAATGAAATGCCAGTAAGCAACATTAGGATCTTCAGAAAGGTCCTTCCATTCTGAATCTGGCTATTTCAGCAGTGGCTGATGAAATGATACTCAAATGGGTCACTCTAGTTGGCCATTGCCAAGAGCAGGGTATTTGCATGTTGAACTTAGAGGAGAAAATGCATTATATTTGTTTGTTTGTTTGTTTGTTTATTATGGAAGTGAGTTGTTTTTCACACACTTAGTGATGTGGTTGTGGGGAAATGATTATCATGGTGGAACTGAAAAGTTGCTGTCAAAGCCAGTGTCTGTTTGGGAGGAGTGGAGTGGAGATTACTCACATCACCAAACGTGAACACAGTTTAGCAGCGCACACTTCTAGCTAGTTTGATGAAGACTTTCACTGAGCTATCCTCTCTGAGGGGATTAAATGTCAAGCTGTAAAGCCTTTTGACTTTGCTTACAGCTTAAAATGTGATTATTTCTTTTATGTGCAGTGGAACAACTACCATGAGCAATTTGTCCTTCATAAAAAGGTATCCAATGAGCTATTCTCTGAGAAGTACTCTAATCACCTTGTGATTAGAGTACTTCTCAGAGAAACTGGGGTTTGGATCCTTGCTTCAGATCAAGAGGAGTGTGGGACTTGGCCACCCATTACTTTGTCCACATTACCATCACCTAATATCTGATGTGAAGTCCATTGCTGTCCCTTTTATTCCAGTTCTGTGACTTCAGTCCACAAGAGCATTCACAGCTAAAGATCCTTAAACAGTGATAAGTATCTAGCAGCCCAGACGGAGCATGGTATTTATTTTTAGGTGGCTGACTTTTGGAGTGTTGCCAGGTGTTGCAAGAAGCAGGGGTTCTAGGGAATGTGACAGCAGTGAGACTAGAAACTGGAATTTCCATCCTCCTCCTAAGAGCATAACTTCAAAAGCCATCTTTGAAGCCTTGGCTTAGAAACTGTCCAAAATGAATGCCAGGACGTGTCTTCACTTCAGCAGGCGTCATGGCCTATATGTGTTTATACTTTACACAGGTCTGGAGAGCAGGGCCCCAAAGGTTCAAATCTGCTGCTGATGCCCAATAAAAGGAAAAGGTGAGGCCTCTGTAGGGATGCAAAGAGGATGGCTTCACTAGCAAAGGTAGCAGATAGATCAGTACAAACATGCTGGTGTTCACATCTGCCAAGTAGGGGTTGTGGTAATGAGCACTTTTACGGAAGAAGAACAAGTTTTATCTCAATGGATGGACAGGGAGAGCCACCTCTTCACTTTACCATTGGTTTGACCTGTGTCGGTCAACACAGTTCACCCCAAAACTGAAGCTCAGATGCCTAGACCAGGTTGGGAGTGTGTAGGCTGGTGTCACGGAAAGTGGGGAGAAGGAGGCCTCAGGGCATCTGCCGTGGAGACTCTGCATGGGCAGCCACAGCCTCACAACATAAAAGTTAAAAAGAACCACAGCCAGATTTTGTGCAAGACTTTGCTCCTATAGAAACCCCTTTGTAGTTCCCTGGCTTAAACTGTTACCTCACTAAGACCTCTCTGTGGCCGTAAATGCTATTTGTGCTCCACAGTGGCAGTAAATATTTGGTTTTGGCTTGGTTTAGTGTACTGAGGCACACAGAGGAAATTACTGAGAAAATAACAGGTTAGTGTGTGACAAGCAAATTGTGCTTAAGCAATAAGGCAAAACAGATCAATTGTGGACCAAAATGTCATGGTGAATGTGGAGCACAGGCAGAGGAACTGGAGCAATGAGGTGGATTTTATAAATCCCTCATTTATTTGGTAATTGACCTTCTAACCATGTAGAGGCAGTCTGAAATACCATTGCAATTTTTCTCCTTTTTCCTACATTTTTAAAATCTTGTATAATCTAGAACTAGATATGACAACAAGTTTTTCAAATGGTCATTTCACAGTAAAAACTTGATCTGAGCACTTACCTAATTGCTGAAATATCTGCAAACTGCTAACTTTTTGCAGTCTGCAGCCACTTGAGTCCAGGCTGATAAACGAGAATGCCTGTATTTTGTAACCTTAAGTTTTCACGGCGTTTGTTTGTTTGTTTGTTTGTCTGCCACCTGAATTTTCCCAGGCTTGCTTTGTGCCAAAAAAGTAAGCAATTAGTTCACTTTAAAGCTTGGATGAAATCTCTTTAAATAGGTTTTATGTATGGAGGTGGGTTCTTCCACAAAAATATATTAAATATTTGAAAATGTACCATTTTAAGATGAAGTGATGAATGAGCTTTTTAACTTGGCAGTGAAATGCCCAGGGACTAAGCTGCCATAGGCATTTGAGATACCAGAAGCAGCAACCCTCAGAGGCCACT
The DNA here is from genome assembly GCA_013397315.1 of Donacobius atricapilla. Lineage (NCBI taxonomy): Eukaryota > Metazoa > Chordata > Aves > Passeriformes > Mimidae > Donacobius > Donacobius atricapilla. The sequence continues at coordinate 693,970 of WBMY01017018.1, forward strand.
TGGACTGCCAGGGTTTTCATAACCCACCAAACCTCTGTTGGGCAGGAACCTTGTCCCTACTGATGTGAATCGAAGACAATGTGGACGATATAATTCAAATAGTTGTGATCTGAGAGGATGAGAAAAACTGGGAGCTAGTACCTGGTGTTTTAGGGAGATGGCAAAATTTGTATGACATTGAAAAATAACCTCTGATTGCCCAGAGAGCTTTCCTTGCCTGCTCTCACCGGTGAGGAAGGGACATGCAACAGCTGTCACTGCTGCAGTGCAGGCAGCACTGGGAAGGAGTAAGCTGGAGGCTTAAAATCAGACAATTTCTAAAAAAGATGCCCAGCCTGACTGCATGGCCTCACATGTCAGCAATTTGGATTTTTATCAGGGCTATTTTTCTGCACAGAGAGGCTGGGATCCGTCCTCATCTGCTTCCCATAAGTAAAATCACTGAATGAAGGTCTTGGAAAAAAGAGCTGCCATTGTTTAAGCAAAAGGAGGGTCTGTTTTATCCCATTTGTGCTTTTTCAGTATCATTAAAAAAAGGGGGAGAAAGATGGTTTGGGGCGTTCTTGAGTGCACAGCTCCTAAGACAGCCAGATTTTCAGTCTGCGGTGTTCTGTCTCACCTCTCATTCCTCACCTAGAGGCAACTCACATGTGCAGCAATTCAGATGAGTGATGGGTTGGAGGGAGGATGAAAGATGACAGAAATGTCAGAATGCTTAAATTCTCTTCCTTACTAGGATTTGCAGTCAGTTCCCTTCTTCCATAACAGCATCCCATTGGTGACGTGGTCACACAGAGCAGTGTTCATCAAATTCCAGTGCTCATTACATGATTAAGTACCAGTTTTGTTTCTGCCTATCAATTTCATTGCCCAGCCATACCATTGCAGCTGGGATTGATGCAGGTGCCTGCACTCACATCCTGGGGGTAAAACCAGATGTAACCCTTCCTGGACAAAGTAGTTTACAAAAAGGATGTTTTGCTATGAAGCCCTTGGCCTGACAGGCCACAAGTTTATTAATATACAAGTTATATTATTTGAGTTCATTTCTTCAGAGTTCATTTTATCATGTTTTACCACTTATTGAATGAAATGCAATTGTTATTGATTTTCATTTTTTCTCCAGGCACTGGAAAACAAAGGCAAATTCCATGAGGAGGAGGTGATTTTGATATGGTTTGAAATTGTTATGCTTCAGATGTGTTGTCATGCTGTACCTTTATCTTGGGTGTCCTTTTCCACTAGTTCATAAATTTAAGTAAATACAATGAGAAAAAAAAATCCCTGTTCTTACTTTGTTTTTCCATCTAAAATTACCTCTAAGTTTTCTTATAAAAACACACAATTTAAATGCACTGTTCAAGCGTGGAAAATAAGAACCCTTTGCATGCAAAGGGAAAGCAGACTAATCAAATGCAATAAAAAAGAAATGTATTGCTTTTTTTTTTTTTTTTTTTTTTTTTTGCAAAGGGATTACTGATTGTTGGTTTTAGAGCTGTTCCACAGAATTTTCAAATTTAAAAAATTCAAAATATCATAAAATATAATTTTTGGGTCTCTGTTAACCTCTGAATTTTGGACTATTTGTTGTTGATTGGAGAATATAATCTGAAATAATGTAGTTTTTCCAACTATACTTCTGATTTCCTTTTATTTCAAAATATTTGAAAATGTCAGATTGAAACGTTCCAGCCTGATATGTTTCCACAGTGAGCTTAACTCAATACCTTGTTTTCCTTTGCTTTCCAGAAGAAATTTATTTAGAATTGGTGTTTTCAGGCATTGTGGTTGTGAGCAAGACATGAAAACACTGTCAGAAAGCTTTTGCCTGTCCTTTTCCCACTCCTTTGAGCAATACAGCCATACCTGCAAGAGCTGACACCATCAAAACTTGCAGGCAGGTGCTGTGTTTGTACTGGCCTCTTTCTGCTCATGGCTTCCTAGGCTCCCAGAGGGTTCATGGCCTGGCTGGGGGAGCATAGAAAGTCAAGGCTCTTGGTGTTGTTAAAAACAAAGTGAGTTATGAAAGTCAGCAAGCCACATATCTTAACTACTACCTGTTTGCTTATCAGGGGCTAGGAGACACCTGGGTTATTTTCCAGTTAGAAGAAGGCCAGGTTTGGGTAGAAGAGAGAAACTGAGTGCACCTCAACTATTGCCATAACAGGAGGTAAACTGATTATTTGACAGTGAATTTACCTTTAAAGGACAAAAAAGCAGAACTGATTAAAAAAGGGTTTTTTTTTACTACCTCTATTGGCAGTAAAAAACAAACAGAAGGATTAAGATTCTAGGCTATGTTAAATAACTGTGTTTGTGTGGCAATAGGTGAAATTCTGCCGAAATCACTTACTCAGAAAAATAAGTGCCCTGTCAGGCTTTATTTTAGCGGTCAGTTACCCTAGCGCAGCAAATATAAAGCTTGAGAAGTGAGCCTTACCCTTAACACCTGAAGCAGCTCTCAGCAACAAGTGGAGTGAAATTGGAGAACTGCCAAGGGAGCGTGGCAGCTGCCCAGAGGAAGGAGAGGGCTGGTACAGACAGCCTTGCTGCCAGGGCAGAGCTACTGCTGAGACATCACTAAGCCATGACAATAAATGATGATGTTCTCAACTGACTGCTGGAAAGTGTTCTGAGAAAGGAGCCTCTGACTGTAAAATCTGCCTTGACATTGAAATCTTTTCACCAAAACCAGCTAAGTCTATGTTTCACAAGAATTACGGACATGACAAAGCCCAAGCCCACCACCCAATCTCCCAGACTGATGGGAAGCAGAACAGCTCCCATGTACCTGGACTACACCAGAGAGGTTTCAGTGGTGTCCCCTGCCAGTGCTCTGCTAGTCAGAGAAAAGAGGAAAAAACTGCATGGTCTCAGACATGGTTGTTCTCCCCTGCCGATGGGAGGACACAGAACATGTCCTCTTGCCCACCCTGGGGCTGGGCAAGCCTGGTGCCGACCCAACCGCTCAGCTCCTGCCCTGCCTGGTACCGGTGCCCTCAGTCCCAAGCCTGTGGGTCTGCATGCCTCAGCCAAGCGAGAAACACTGACTGCCTCTTGCAGCCTGGATTTTAAGCCAGGAGAACCCTGCATGAGGCAGTTGTACAAATACAGCTTGGTTTTGAGAGAAATGGTGCACATTGATGGCAGCCTGCCTGGGCTCGTGTGAGCAGCATGTACCCACAGGCTATGACTTATTTTGACTTCTGATGGGTAGCAATTTCTCATTGCAACACTCAGAAGAGTTCTCATTCTTTTCTTTTGCCTTCCATGAATGTATCTCAAATAGCAAACCCCATGCCTGCTGCTACTGACCACACAAAACGTGCAGAGCATGGACAGTGTTTAGCATCATCCAGCCTGTGAGCCAACTAGAGGTACACACTGCAGGGTCTGGCTTCTGTTGGAAACCAATGAGTGCCTTGTTGTTGTTCAACATGCACACACACACAGTCACTTTGGTGAGAAGGCATGAACTGTTTATTACAAAATCTGACTCCACTTTTATAGTATTCCTACAAAGGCCAGGGATTGGGGGAGAAGGTTGACACCTCTCCCCATCCCATTGGTCAAGACAACTGTCCATCAGCTGTCCATATCTCTAAGACAAAGAATGTAAACTACCTTGAATTAAGAAAACATCGCTTCTATTTATAACACCTGGGCGTGAGAAACAACCTAAGAACTATGAACTGTGAGACACACAGAAGGCTGAAAAAATCAGTGCAACAGTGCTTTGTCCATTAGTATACCAAGGCAGTGTGGAATTAATTAGCATTTGAACTCAGTTTATTTCTAGTTTGCTTCAAATCAACAGTGTTTTTTTCATAGGATTTTTGAGCTAAAAAGAAAAGACGCCCCAAGTGCACAACACTATATTGAGTTGGTTCATTTTCTGGGAGGAGGACAGCTGGACAGCTTATTTCACAGCATGTTTGTACATTGCTGTTCATGACCACAGTCAAATAAAAAATATTTAGAAATTTGATTTTTTTCCTTTGTTTACTAATTCAAAGTGAACAGTTGGAATTATCACATAAAGGCTTATGTTTTTATTTCATGTTAAAGTAGTGCATCTACAGCACAATGAAGGATGCACAGCTGAGCTGCACCTCATAGAGATGCTGTTCCATGGGGAGGCCCACACTACAGAGGAGGGTTGGTAACACATCCTGCAGCACGTGGTGCTGGGAACCCAGAGTATCAAAGCTGAACACAGCACTCTGGCCCTGATCTGATGGATTAGCATTTGCTGGATTTAGTCTCTACCATATGGGTCGTGCCACCCTCTGCTGAACAAACAAAATTGCTGAAGAATGGTGTCTCAATACTTTTCATCTAGTAATGTCTGTATACTGAAATGATGCCATGGAGGCTATTTGGCTATCTGCTGCTGGGTCATCTTGTTAATGAAATAACTCAAGGAGAAAAATAACGGAAGAGATCAGTGCAATCCCAGAGCTAGTGACTAATACATGCACATAATTCTGTGGTCTCATAGGAAATCTGCCATTAATTAGTTTAAGATTTGGCAGTAGGTAAAAAGAAAAATAATGAATCTGCAGAAAGTGCCCAAACTGTGAGGTAAATCTGTCTTCTGATTACTAGCAGGTCTGCTAATGTAAACACAGTCTTTGTTTATATATTGCATCCCTGGTGAGGCACACCTGATATTAGCAACAGAGACCCCCTTTTTCCTTTGGGTCAGGTCACCCAGTGTCATGTTTCTTATTTGTCTTGCAGATGTACTTTGCTGAAAGCTTTTGAAATTTTCATATGGTGATTAAAAATCCTTTTTTTTATTATTTTAGCTACTCTTGCAGTATATTGTGACCTTGCTCCAAGAAACCTGGCTTTATAGCAGTGTATACTGAACAGCATTTCACTATCAGCTGAGACATTTAAGCAATAACTAAATTAATACTTCCTCCATCCTGCCTCATAGACTTGGCAACTTTTGCTTTCATTACTGTTGTCCAGGCCTGCCACTATTAAACAGACCTCATGTCAAACCCTCTGGTGCTTTACTAATACTTTCCTTCTAATCTGGAAAGGCTAATCTTGTTTCTCCTGCTGTGTCATAGACAGCTTCTGTTCTCAGATGTCAAGAAGCCAGTTTAGCACACCTTCAGCTTTGAACTGCAGGACTGGAAATGAATGACTGCTCTTCTGGGCAGGAAGCCTGAAAAATCATTGTCTTATTTTTGGTTAGAAATATCCCCAGGATTTTAAGGTAGTTCTCCTTATGTATGTGTCATCCTCTTACTCTGAGCTCAAGTATTTACCAAATATTCATTAAATGCTTGCTCCACCTTGAGCGTTTCTAATTTAGCATCCATTTTTATTGTTCTGGAGTTGCATGGCACACAGATTCTGGCATCTGGTACTGTTCTTCTTCTATTACCTGCATTACAGATACAAGAAGGGATTTTGCAGTTTTTAGTCTACCAGATGAAAACCTGAGGACAGCAGTATTAAACATTTAGAGAAATCTGTGATTCACCCCAAACACAAAAGGACAGTCATAATACACGATTATTCACTTTCTGTACCGTGAGGGGCTTCTTGAGCAAGGCGGGCTTTGCACTGCAGTAGTTATGTACACCCTCCTGTAATTTTCATTCTTTAAGAATTAAAGATACAGATTAGTCATCTCCAAATTGCCATTGGATTTGGGCAGTGGGTCCCTGGTGTTTTTTTAAAAAATCCTAGCCAAATTATGGTCCATATGTTACTTACACTGTTGCAGTATCTCAGAACTACTGTCAAAGCCTGGGCCCTATTGTGATAAGTATCATGTAAAAAGGGAATAAAAAGCAAGTATATGCCCTGGGTCATTCACAGTTAATTCCAGGAGTAATCTGGTGCAGACATAGTGAGACATCTCTGACTTGTTTTTAATGAAAAACTCTTTCATTCAGACCAGCACTGGGAAAACAAACACATTTCAAGCCATTTCTCACTGTATCTAAATTGTAGGATGTATTTGATAAGTAATATGTTTAAGCAATGCAGTGGAAATAAAATGCTGCTTTAGTCACCTTAGAAATGACAGGAGCAGCAACTGGTAATCCTTCCATGTCCAGATATTCCAGTTATTCCAAAAGCCTATACTCAATTTCTGCACACAGCTCTCTTGGATATTACACTCTTTCATCAAAATGGCATTTTGCCCATATGCTCATATTTAAGAAACTGTGACAGGTGGATACAGACAAACAAGAGAGGATGCCTTCACAACTGTGTGTAGGCTGTTTTCTGTAAAGGACTGACCCATTCCATCAGTTGTGGGAGGAAAGTGAAGCTGAGGCAAAATGGAGAGATGTGAATATGTGTTTTGAATGCAAAGGACTTCCTCTCCAAACCTTTTCCTGCTGATGCCTGAGCTCAACTGGAGTCCAGGGCAGGACCCTCCTGCTACCACATCTGGCCCATGTCCTGCCAGCACCCCTTCTATCACTGCATCACTTTATAGATGAGCAGGGGCCTGAGCCAATGTCTTCTGTGGTATTTTGACTTTTCGTACAGATCTTCATGTTTCATATTTGATCCTTTTATTAGCAGAGACTTTTTTCTGGGTCTCAGCTGCAGGACACTGCTATCGGTCTCTGAGATTGAAGGTCATCTCCTGTCTTAGAAATATTGGGGCTGCAACAACAGTTGCACCTCCTCAGGCAGTCCCTTCATGCCATTGTGGTGACACTTGCAGGACTGGGAAAGGCAACCCCTATTTCTTATGTTTCCAAGTTCTCCAGCACTTGTTCTGTTATTCCCCCCCACACTACTATGTGCTCAACAGGACACAGACTCAGTTCTTGGACTGTGATGTTGTATTCCCCTTGTTTGTCATGATGGGGGCCTAGTTCAATGGCACCTCTTGTAGGCAAAGGTGTTGCAAAGGAGAAGAGCATGGGACATGTCCTAGGTACACGGTGCCTGCCTAAGATGTGTCACAAAGCAACATTTCTGTGTCTAGCTTTCCAAATGGCAGATCTGTAACCTTGATATCCACACCTTAAGTGCCCTTCACATATTAGTGTTTGTCAGTAGGGTGAACTCCGGGATTGCTCTTCCAAACCCAAGGAAAAATTGTGGCTTTGCAGCCCACGTCCAAACAATTTCACTTATCCCTTCCCAATGCTCCAGAGATGGCTTGATTGCTGCCTCTCTCCCAGGTCTCCCATACAATTAGATACAGATCTGAGACAACACTGTGCACAGATCTTCCCAAAGCATTTTACTGACCCTGGCCGCACATGAAATGTCCATCTCTGGACAGAGAGTAGAAGACAAAAATCACCAAATGTCACAGAAAGGGAAGCAGCAGTTCCAGCTTATCTTTTAGCATGAAGATATCAGAGGATTTGCATACCCCAGCAGGACACACAGAAATCTGGTGTCCCAACTCACAGCCAAAACACACAGACACACAGACACACACAGACACGCTNTTAACCACTCTGGAGCAGTACCTAGGTACAGGTTTGATTTATGAAATAGGGCAGACAAATTTACACCAGACCTCTCCTTTTCCTGAGAATCAAGAGATGATTGCAGGCTCTCCAGTGCCAAGTGTCACCTGTCTATCATACAGCTTTCCCAAATTCTAGTAGTTACATGTGCAGATTCGGGTTTTGCTTGATGTTGCTTGAATCTTGATGCACCATTGAGTATTTTGGCAGGACCTAACCCTGCCCTCCTCCCAGTGAAACACTGCAAGTGTTTCCTTCCCCACACTCTCTGGTTATCACTGGCAGGAGCCAACAGATGCCCCAGGTGAGTCACCTGGCTGCTCCAGTGCTGTGTGTCTGGGCTCACCCTGCTGAAGTGGCACGAATTATTTCACTGGCATGACGCAAGGAGAACTTACGCACTAAGTACAGGGAAGAGAACTGATTACATTGCAGGAATGATTACAGGAGCCCTCTCAGATATCCACCTACCCACAGGTACATCCACCTGCTGCTGCTGTGTATACTTGTGGTGCATCAGCAACGTGTGATGAACAATTTAGGGTGTGTGGGATCCTCCCAGGGCTACTGTCAGCAAATAAAAGTCAAACACAGCCCTGCCTTCTCTTGTGGGGATTCCTTCTTGTTTCTGTTCATCCAGGTACAGTGTCCTTGTTGAAATGCTCTGGAAAGTCTCCAGACTTTGTAATACCTTTGTCAGGAGCTGGTATTACAATGAGTTAGGTCACACCAACGTGGCAGATACAGCGCTACAGGACTGCATCACACTGTGAGGCTTCCCCCAGCCTCTGCTCTCCCTGCCCCTCTCAGGGAAGCCAGTAAGCTGCCATGCTGCCTGAGAAAACTTTTGCTTTCCTTAGTTGTTTCCTTTGGACCAGAACTTCACAGAACTTCCCCTCATCCCCTCCCATCCATAGCTGGGAAGGCCATAAATGCAAACAGGTTTCTTTTGCAAGTCTTTCATTATTCTGAAGCATTTGATTGAAGCAGCATTAAAAATACATCCCCAGTACTAAGGTTCTCTTTGCTTTCTGTTGTCAACAACATATTTTTAAATGAAACATTCCAGGGCTGGGGTTTTTTTTGGTTGGTGCGATCGCCTTGTTTCAGAGTTACTTAAGTAGGAAAATATTTCCCTTGGAAGGAATCCAAGCCCACAGAAGTCAGGCAGAGTTTTTCTGTTAACTTTAAATGCACTATGGACTAGATTTCTGTAAACCTCTAAAATAAATACATCAGTAAAATCCAAGGTTTAATGAGGCAAATAATGCAGGACCTGTGATGGTGAGCATCCCTGGCATTAGTCGCCTTAGCAGCTTGGAAGGACAGCTCTTCGTACAGTGGGCATTTATGAAGTTAATTGATGGCTGGATATTTATAGCTTGGCAATGATCTTTTTAAGGATATAGGCACCAGGCATGGGTTTTCCCTTGGGGAAGGGAGAGGGGGATGGAGCGGAAGCAGCGTTAACAGAAGTGGTGGGAACTTATCATGGCTTTTCCCTCACTGCTAGTTTTGGTATCCTTCTTCCCAGCTTCACTGCCTCAAATATTCCGTGTTTCTGCACAAAGCCACAGCAAGGCACTGCTGTGATTGCAGATCTGTTTGTGCCCTGCACACCAGCCCCTTCAGCCTCCCACCCTGTGACCTTGTGGCTGGGACCACCCGGTGGCTGAGGAGGGAATTTAGCCCCTCATCAGCCCGGGGCTGTGGTGGGGTAAGGGGAAGATTCGGCAGCGGTTGCTGCCCTTGGGTCACTTGGCTGAACAGTTCCTGCAGCTGCTGCTTCTCCTGTCCCAAGCAAAATGAGGATTTCCGTTGCAGAAGCAAATCTTTCTTTGGGCTGGAAGGCAGCCCCAGGACATCACTGGGCTGGCAGTGGTAGGCAGAGGGGAATGCCACCAGCATTCACTTGCAGCCACTACACCTGCCCAGCCTGTGGGCTTCCCTCAGCAGGCTCAGAAAAGGGCTGGGAGCTCAGCATCCCCTACAGCTGCTAATGTAGGGTTGCTATGCCTGGATTAATGACAGCAACATTATGGCTCCTGCCTTTGAAAGGGCTTGTGCCCAGGCATTAAGACACAATTTGGAGCCCGGTATCCTTCATTTGCTGCTGCTAATTAGAAAAGCAGTTCCAGCCCAGAACACCCAAACACTATTAATGCAAAGGAAAGCAGAAGGCTTGTAAGGCATGGACAATACCCAACAAACATTTTGGTGGTTGCATTTTTCCCACAACTCAGTCTCACTGGAGATAATAGAAAAGCCAGAGAATTACTCTGGAAGAAGACCAGCTATTAGCTCTGCAGAACACTGGTGAATAGGATCGGCCTTGATCCTGTGCTGGAAACCAATCACCATTAAGATCTCTCATTAAAAAAAACCTTATTTAATGTTTACATAAAAACACCACATAAAATAGATTGAATATTGCCTCTGGAATCCAACTCAGTGTATTTGCCTTGGAGTATACATTTACCTCCTGAGAATTCATACAGTAATTAGATGAATGTGCTTAATTAATCACATTTCCTGTGCTGAAGAGGTTTGATGGAAAACATTTGCTTCCATCACTTCATTAAAGCACTACTGAGTGTTGTGCTTGTCATGCGTTCATCATCAGCCTTCTCTCCAATCAATCCTGACAGAACATAGTTTACCAACAGCAAAGTAAGCCAGTGCTCACAGTTGCTTTGCTGTAGCTTTGTGTACATGCCTTCATGCCTCTAGGTAATCACTGGATAATTAGGAACCTAGTCTGTTTAATCTAAAATGAGATGTGCTAAATATAAGCCATTTTCAGTGCCTGATTGATACTGTTTTAATAGGCTTGGTATCCCCTACTGCTGTGGACATGTAATGTGTTATTACCCTTATTTATGGTGTGTGTTTATTATCAGTTTTAAAATAAAAAAATGTGATTTGCAGCATGGTTATTTTACCTACAAAGCAATTATTGATCATTAATATATTTTTCACATACCACAGCTGAATTAAAGCATGGGGATTCAAAATCACAGGTGTGAAGATAAGATCTTAACCCTTTCCAGAGATGCTTATTTGTTGGCCTTAGCTACAACATTACTGAAGCTCCATCTTCTATGAGCCAGCATCCAATGTGAGGACACAGTCCCCTGTCAGGACAGGGGACTGCCAGCTGTTTCTGAGGGTCAGCAGAGGACTTGGCAGAAACCCCACTGCAGAGCAGGGATGGGAGCAGAAGAGCTGGATGGGGTAGCAGAGCGGGGGACAGACCTGGTAGCAAGCCCCAGTGCTGGACCCCACCAGACAGGCTTGGCCAAGGACACCCAACCCTCTTCCCTCCCATCCCATCCGATGCCAGGAGCAAGCACAGATCTCCCTGAAGGGAAGCACAGATCATAGAATTACAAGGGTGAAGGGTCTGGAGCGGAAGCCTTAGGAGGAGTGGCTGAGGACACTTCATTTGTACAGCCTGGAAGAAACTGAGGAGAGACCTCATTGTGGTCTTCAGCATTCCCCAGGTACAGTCTCTTCACTGTCCTGATCAGTGGTAGGACTTGAGGAAACATCATGAAGCTGAGGTTCAGATTTCGTATCAGTAAAATGTTTTTCACTCAGAGGGTGGTTGGGCACTTGACAAGGTTCCCCAGGGAAGTGGTCACAGCAAGCCTGACAGCATTCAAGAAGCATTTGGACAAGGCTCTCAGGCACATGGTGCCACTCTTGGAGTGTCCTGTGCAGGGCCAGAAGTTGGACTCAATCCTGATGGGTCCCTTTTAATTCAGCATATTCAATGATTCTCTGATTCTGCTGTGATACTAGGGACATCTTTATAAGGGCTTTTCCCTCTTGACCGCCTAAAATATTAGGCATCCAGGCAAATATCAATGCATGCAGTTTCCCTATTCTACCAACTGTCCAGTCCCACAAAGTCAGTTATTGTAGAAATAAAGTAGCTGTCATGAGCACTTCTGCTTACATAGGCATTAGGAATGGAAATGCTTATTTTCATACAAAATAAAGTGCTTACTGGTGGGCAATCAGATTTTCCTCTTCTCTGCGTTATTGCAAGAATTTTATGATGCAACTCAGGCATTTTTATTGCTGATGCTTTCACAAAGTTACTTATTGTGCATAGCAAGACATCCTTCATATATGAATGTGCATTTCCAGCAATTACACAGAACTACTGTGGAGATAATTTTTAGACATGGGAACATTTCTTTCTTTTTTTTCTTGTAAAAAAACCAAAACAAACCAACAAGCAAATGAAAAAACAAACCTAGATTTGGCTGCAAAATATTTGGCAACAGTTTGACATTTCTGACAGAGTGCTTCTGTGTTCATAGTAAAGTCTCTTCTAAAAGTTCCAAGCTGCTGTTCAAAGGCAACTCAAAGTTTACAGACAGACTTAGCACTGACTCCTTTATGTATGAGCTATCTTACTACCCTCTCTCCCTGGGACAGGTTGCCATTTGGTACATAAACACCATAGAGAAGAGACTGGTTTGGTCCCTGGCCAAAAAAAGAACCTGGGTTACCTTAGCTGAAGATTCACTTGAGAATCAGTAATAAACTTTCCCTCCACATGAAAAACTCCAGACTCTGTCAAGGACAAGGGTAGCAAATGCAGGGGCAACTTGTAAAGAGAGAAGGGGAAGTTCATGGGAAATAAGAAATGTGGAAAACAACACTGCAAATTTTTACTTGGGAAAAGCCTGTGATCATCTTGGTTGCTACCAGTAAATAAGATAGGGAGGAACTGTGGGGTTCTTGTGGTCCTCATGGAAGAAAGTACTGAAGCACATGTTCTGAGATATACAGGTATATACATGCTTGCTATATCCAAGGAGTAGGTGTCCCTGCATACCTCAAAGTTGCTAATTACACTTAAAACCCTGGCAGGAGTCCCCCATCTGATATCAGCATGGCTGTGCATGCACTTGCTTTTTCCACATCTGAGGACATTCTTTTGCAGAAGTCATGAGAGCTGCCAGGGCCGGGGCTGCTGCCAAGCACAAGCAGGAGCACCTTGCCCCTCTGCAGCCCACCTGCCTGCAGAGGTGTGGGAGCATGGCTGCCCCCACCAGCCATTCAGACCTCAGCTTATCCACGCAGACCCACCACCAAGGGTGCCAATTAGTGCCAACAGGAGCTTATTGAGTGCTGAGCTGACCTCGCTGCTGTGCAATTGCTGGGAAAGGAAAACAGCCTGTTCCTGCAGTCTTGTTAGTTTAGGTTTTTTTTCTTCTCTTTTTTTCTATTATTGTATGGTAACTACAATTAAATCTTTCCTGGCACGGCATTTCATTTGAGAGCTCTTTCCCTATATGACTGTTCTGTATCCCTGTGCGAACTACTTGAATGTTTCATTACACAAATAGACTTCATTTGCAGAAATGGTTCCCTGCTGGGAAAAATCAAATGCTTGAATTACAGGTATTCTGCAGGGGGGAATCTGTCCTCAGACAGTGAGATCAGGGGTCAAGACCTCTTTGCAACTGCGGGCCTGGAGCAGTTATGCTGAGAGAAGGACTTATTTTTAAAAAACTGTTTAAAGAAAAAGGCTTCTGAGTCTAAGGGGAAAAATAATCATTGCTCAAGATGTGCTGGAGACATAGAAAGCTAAGGCCTCTGATTGTGCTGAAGCCAGCTGAGGGAAGATCTTGAATAGCAGCCACTGAAGTAAGGCATGAGTTTATCTGCAAACACCTCCCCAAATTCATGACCCACCCTTCCTGCCTGTACTTAAAATCTCACTAGAACTGCCTAAGATGAGTGGGTTTTGGGTTGACAATGAAAAGGGCAGGGGCCTTTTGGCATGTCCCATTCTTTCTCCCTTCCATTGGACAGTACCTCCTTCCTCTGCAGGGGTCTTGCACTTGACCCGAGCCGAGAGGAACAAACTAACAGCAAGAGAGCTTAGAGGATTGTTAATGAATCTCAGTTTCCCAGTTCTCCCAGTTTTGTGCTATAAGGACACCTGGTATGGGATTATATTTTCACCTGGTATGGGATTATATTTTCACCTGGTATGGGACTCACATAACGGAAGTCACACGCTTACATTGGGCCTGTACCTGGCCTACTTATCCAAATGGACTCAATGGTTAGAGCAGGCACACAGATATCCATAGAGTTCCTGTTATTCTAAGGCAGGACTAATCCACATCAGGTGAATTGTATCCCAGAGGTGCCTACTTCTCCCCGTTGATTTTGAAGGGGGCCTGGATCTATGGGCTCAGACACTGTCTGCCATGTCCTAATTTTAGTCAGAGGAATCCACAGAGAAGTCCTTAGCCTGTATGTCCTATCAAAATATCTACACTTGCTGCTGATGCAACATACATATTTATGCTCGCACTGAGATGGTCCTTGGGATTTTGTGAATCTCAGGTAACAGCAACATTATATATCAAGGTCATAGCCTGCTTTACTGCATAAACTATTAGTCTAGGAAGCAAAATAATGTTAAACCTCTACCTTCTGGTATTAAACCCCAGCAAGTCCATAATCCTATTTTTCCAACAGTAATGCAAGAAATTGTCCTTAATGCTTAATACAAAATTATCTAGCCCATCAGCCCCAACAGGCTGAGTGCGCTCTTATGTGATGGGGTCATAGAGCATAAACACTCAGGTACTTTGACAAGCACAATAATCATCAGTTCAGTCCGATCCAATTCAGGTGAGACTGAAAAGGTTTTCCATGGGCTGGATGCTCAGTGAGCAGCCTGCTCGTGGCTTCTTGTTCCCACACTTGCCAAGGCACCCGCACACTCAGAGAGATGCTTGAAGCAGACCTGCATGGGGGCAGAGTCAGGAAGCTGGGAAAATGATAGATGAGTCCTCTCCATACAGAAGGACCATGGACTAACAGGCTGGATTTTGACAGCTTTGGAGTGGATTTGTCCTCGGCTAAGCCCCTGCATGGCAGCTGGCCACCAGCTGTGGAGGCTGGTGCTATTTATACCTGCATCTCATTTGCACTGGGGAGACACCACATGTCAGTGGTGACAGACTGAAGCTTTTCCTCAACAAGCTGGCTGCTCTGAGAAGCAAACCACTTTAAATCGGGGAAAAAGAAGAAGAGGAAGAAGTGAGAAACAGCTTGTGCTTTCACAATGCAGCACCCACACATGTTGAACAAACAAAACAACCTGGGGACCCTACCTGGGGGTTTGGCCAGATCTGTGCAGGCAGTGGATGAGCCCATGCTTTCTGTGGGCTGGGACACCATGGGCATCTCACCGGGATGGGAGCCTCATGCAGAGCAGTGCTGATGAATCTAGCACTGCATGCTGTCCTGCGCTGCTGCCTTGGGGAAGAGGTCAAACAGCTGCGAGAGGTGAACAAATGTGGAGGTTATGTAGTTACTTGTGTCCTGAGGATTTTCTGCATCTGGGAAGCAGTTTCTCTTTCAGAGGGACAGCCTCTTTTTCCAAGAGGTATGGAAAGGCATGGAGTCTTCTGGTTGGGCTGAAGGGACTGGATCCATTTTACACTCTCAAGAGATTTGCCTTTTGGGTACCTAAAGAAACAAATGACTGCATTTTGGATAAGTGAAATGCATTTGTCCCTTCACAAGAATAATTTTGAAAATCCCAACACTTTCTTTTTTTGGCTCAAGTTGAGATGAATACAAAATTTCCTTTCTTTTCTTTTGTGCCATCTGTGCATCAAAAACTGCTGTTTGTGAAGCTCTGCAACAGTCCCAAGCCAGGGGAGGTGAGCCTGCAGCTCTGCCCATGCACTGTGGCAGCCCTGTGACAGCCACGTCACTCTGTCTAGTGTGGCTCGCACCCCATGCCGGGCCTTGTGCTCCGTGTAGGATGTGTGTGCGCACACACGAGTGTGTGTGGGGTCAGCTCTCTGATAATGATGCCTCAGGGCTTCCAGCCAGCATCCAGCCTAGCCAGACCCCACAGGCACAGCCCCTCTTGGCAGCTATGCCTGGTTAATTATGTTTTTAGCCTGGTTCCCTAAAGAAATCAGTCTTCTGTGAGGATGCTGGATGTGTGAGGATTCAGCAGTGTGCTGCAGTCCAATGCAATAGTAATTTTGTAACCTTCTTGCCAGTTTAAGTATAATTTGAGGGTGGGCAGAGGTCAGAGGAATTTGTTTAAGTTTTAGGAAAGGTGAAAGGGAGGAGTGATATTACTTTCTTGTTGCAAGCATTAGCAAAGCCGTGGTCTGCAGTGTGCTGCCGCACTGCATGGCCATCTCAAGGTGCCAGACGTGAAACAGGATGGACATCTCTGTGGTCCCTATCTTTACTAGACCATTGATCTAGTAATGCCACCTGGCCTCCAGAGGGGATGACCAAAGGGAAAGGGATGAGAAATTGTCTTTTAAAAGCTGTGGGTAATACTGGGGATGCAGGGCAGGTACCCCTTTTCCTTGCTTCTCAGCCACTTGCAGTATTTCTCAGAAGCAAAGGGAGATGCCACCCACCCTAGATTAATGATGCGTTGCTATTTCTGTTTTTCTGGCACCCATTCCTCACCTGTTCCAAGGCAGGCACAAACATCTTCAGCACCGAAATTTCCAACCATTCATCAGCTTACAAAACTGGGGCAACCAAAGCTTCTGGAAGACTTCTGGCAGGTGAGGAGGGTTTATTTGAAGCAGTGTCTTCATGGATGTCTTAATTTTGGTTCTAGAATTTTTTGCATCGTTATTCACTAGGTTGATGGATGTTTGAGAGAAGGATGTGTGCGAGGCCTGCAAGGTGTGCAGCTGGGAGACCTTTCAGCTGGTGGCAGAGGAAAAAGTCGGTCACAAGAGTGCTAGAGGTTCACACTCATCCTGACCTTGGAAAAGAGACAGTGAGGCCAGCCAACCAACAGAATATTACCCTGGAAGGCAAAAAGGTAAAGGAAAAACTCCAACATTTAAATAAGTGCCTGGGCATGAGATGCAAATGACAGAGGACAAAATGAACTAACTGGATGATGTGAAAATGAACTAATACTTTGTGCACTCTCATGCCTTGCTGTGTTTGTTTAACTGCTGTTTTCTCACTCTTTCTCACTGTGTCCATGAGCCAAGAAGCTTAATTTTAGGATGGGCTTTTACAAGGTGCTCAGAAAAGGAACTGGGAGCTGGATTGCAGTGTGGGTGAGGATGTAATGTGGAGCCTGGAGAGGTCGCTGCAGGGGTCTGGCCCCAGGCACAGAAGCGAGTACACCGAAGTCTGAATGTAGGAGCAGCCTCCCGCAGAAGGCAGCACGGGCCCTGCAGTGGGGCACAGGCACGCTTGATTCCACAGCCCAGCCGCGGTCCCCGTGCCCCAGCTCCCCTCCAGCACCATTCCCAGCCTCATGTGCTCACCCCCTGCTCCTGCAGCTCAGAACCCCCCCTGCGTTCCCCCCAGCTGGCAGCCTGTGCCCCGCGGTGGTGCGAGGCCGCGGCCGCCCAGGCTGCGACAGGGAGTCCTGGTGAGGCAAACCCGGCCAACAGCCGCACACAGGCACAGGCAGAGGCAGAAACATTCCGGCAAGCGGAATGGATGGCTGGGATACTGCTCTTAGACAACCGCTGCCATCCCAGACTTCTCCATGGCTGCAAACCAGTTATCGCCAGCAGAGCAGGGAATTCTCCCGCACATACATGCGGGCCATTAGGAGGCACAGATTTCATCACAAAGAGATTCCGTTGCTGGAGATATTGAGCTGGAGAATTATTTTTCTCAATGCCAGCAGAAGACGCCAATTGTAGCTGCAAGATGGGTGCTTTGATGCACTGTTTGTTGAACAGCCAATTGCTGCTCTAAACCTAATCCTAAGAAATAAGCCATGTATTAGAGATAAAGCTGGAATTAGCAGGGCATATGGGACCTAATATTCATAGGATTACATGTAAAATATTAAGGTCTGATCCTGCTGACCTTTCCTGTATCAGCAGTCTCACTGATACTTCTTATGTTCATGTATACAGGCCTATTTTTTTTAGAAAAATAATAGCTGTGATGAAAAATTACAGCTAAAGCTGCATGGACATGCTGAAATCTTTAAAAGATGACTGGTTACTTTGACTATCTGGTTTTGGGTACTTCTTTTGACTTCCCTTGAAAAGTCAAAATTCAAGACATCCTCAATTATTACTCAGAAAATTACCTCTTGATCTTTGGGGAGCAGACCTTGAAGTCTACTAGGGAAAATACAGACTGCATTTCTCTACTTCATCACCCTCAGAAGGGTGGTAATGCTGAAGAAAAAAAAATCTTGTTTAACTGATATCTAAATTAACACAACATAAAATAACACGAAATTCAGACCACAACAGCACTTAGGTATGACATTACTAGTATCTAGATAGGTGTGATAACATTAAAAGCCTTCATATATTTGGAGGCAAGACTGAAACTGGAACATATCTATTATTTAAATGTGTGTATCTTGATGAGGAAGTAGGTAGATATCATTCAGTAATGCTATCAGTGGGGCATGAGGGAAGATACAAACATAAGTTTCTTGGACCTGACTTTCTACTAAAAATACAGGGTAAGTTATTTATTACAGCATCAGCCCACTCATATGTAATGGTCTTTAAGAAGTTAAAAGCATGATTGCCCTCACCTTGTCTGTGCTTTCCCATGTGTGCTCTGTTCTGCATGTCAAAGCAAAAATACCAGGATTAGACCCTTGTCACTGAATCAGCGATAAAGACCATTAATTCAATCTGTCATCACTGTATGCCCATTCCCAGCTGATCTGATTTATTTCCAGTGGATTAGCCTAGATACATCAGATGTTAAAATAACCCCCTAACCTGTGACCAAGAATGGTATAGGGAGAAGAGATATTTGCATGCAACCTTCTGCACCTCTCTTGTCCTTCTTAAAATTCTGGGCCATGGCAGGTACATATTGATCCCATACATGATAACAGCTGTTAGCCAGACACACAGATCCATTGTCTGCATTACTGATGGCCATCTAAAGACAATAATCACACTTGCCATCAAGGCAGACCTTTGCTCTGAGGACCCTGTCTTGACCCTGTCTGAGGACCCTGTCTCATTACGGGTCCATAATTCTGACTTAATGCTGGAAGATGCCAGGATCTCTGAGCAGTGTGAAATCTCTGGAGCTGCCCTCAGACATCTGCTATAGGTTTTCAGCATAAAGGTTTTACCTAATGCAGCTGAGCCTCCCCATACTTTGGTAGCTAGAGTAAGGAGGAAGCTGAGCATCAGTTAGAGATGCTGAGGAACTCTTTATACCCACTATAGAGCTGCTGTAGCTCCATGCAAGTCCCAAATAGCATCACCTATGTGCTTTCATTGTCCTGAAAAATTAGACCTTTTCTATCTACATAGCAGGAATATTCTAAGCTGCAGTGAGGGTCTTGCATCTGTATCAACCTCTTATGGCAGGCTGCTGGCACCAGCCAGCTGCCACCATTGCACTGCTCCTCCCCACTGCTCTGGAAGGTGCTATTCTGGGCTCACATGTTCTGCTGTAATGGTGAAATACTGCTTCCAGGTATGAAATAATATTGCAAAGTACAGCTGTGTTTGCTGCTTCTGCTTGTGTGTCTTCCCTCAGCTCAGCCCATACCACCCACAGGCCCCCCATGCTGCGTTGGAAGCTACAGAGGGAGCCATGGTGGCCCTGGGATCCCCACTGCCCTCTCACAGGAAGAGGCCTCTCATGGGGGCCTGGGTTGGCAGGAAAGGTCTGCGGAGCAGTCACAGTGTGCCAAGACTTGGGCTGCACTGGGGACATCCAGGTTGTATTGATCTAACAGAATCCCACAGAATTTTGAAGATCCTAAATACAAGAGAGACATCAGGACCTTGGCCAGCCTCAGTCTCCAGTTGCACGTACTTTGCTTGCAGTCCTAAGCTACAAAGTGCATGTGCAAGCCAGAAAGCCCCTGTAACACCAGATAAGCTCCCAGGATGGGAGTAACCTTTCTAAAAACAGAGAGAAACATCTCAGTGAGAACCTGCAAGTTTAGCCCCATGAACAGCTTAGTGCAGAAGTGATAGAACAAGCACCTTGAATGTGTCGGGGTCGTGGCAATACCAATAGGGGCCAGAATGTCCGGAACCTCCAAGATCCACCTTCATGAACACCTTGCTGCTGCAACTGTTCTATTCACAGAGCAGGTGTCATTGTGTGGATGCCCAGTGCCACCTTGCTTGTCCAGGGAAAGTTACCCAGTCCCTTGCCACCCTGTAAGATGCTTCATGTCACAATGTGTTGCCATAGGGAGAAGGTGAGACCTGATCCAGAGTTCTGGACCCCATGGGAAGGTTGGCAGCACCATGTCTGGGAGCTGCCTGAGCACAGGCATTGCTGTAGTTCAGTATTGCAGCATGACTGAGGTAGAAGTACCTACTATTCATCTTTCAGAGACTTTGCATAAAGCCAAGTGTAATAGAAAGGGGAAATGCAAATAAACCTATCAAGTCCTCTTCCTTCAGGGATTCTCACTTCCTAAATGCAGTGGGATATTGATTGATGGTCTGGGCTCCTTTTGAGCTAGAAAGAGAATACGGATCTCTGGGGCTTTTCATAAGAAATGCAGTGCAGCTGGGCTAATTTTCTTTTAAATGTACATGACAGTGCCATGCACACAAAGGAAAACTTCTGCAGGCTCCATTGAGCATGAAAGAAAACAGCTACAATGCCTCCTAGGAAGAAAGGGGAAATATTTTGCTATGGATTTTTAATGCAGTTTATCACTGTAAAGAGATATACTGAAACATTAAGGTATTATTCATAATACTTTCATTTGTCATACAAAGAGTTAAACCCATTACCAAAAGATGTCTTCACTTAAGAATTTGCTTATCAGATTGTTTTCCTAGGTGAGAAGATAACAGAATACATTTTTCCTGGTTATGCTCCCTTCATAAATCAAATCAATGAAATACAACTGACTCTGAAGGGTATTTAAATACAGTTTTGCCCACAGATGTAAGAGCAGAACTTTGGCAGAAGAATGAGTGACAGATTTAATTAGCATTCCGATTCAAGGAAATAAATGGAATTGTCTGTCACAAAATGGTGTTTGTATCAAGAGGTTTTATTGCAATATTTGTGCTCAAGACCAAATGACTTACTGTTGCTGAAAAGTAATATCAGCAGCTTATTTACTTCCATTTTTTAATATTATCTTATAGGCAGGTTAAACAAATTAGTGATGTCAGAACATGGTCCTAGGACATGCATGTAGTTTATATGTATGGTAGCATGTGTGCCCTCATCTGTGCATCAATCCTGCTGTGACTGATACCAGTTTTCAGGTGCATACTAGAGGAAAAATAAGTCAAAAAATTACTTCCTCCCAGAGTGATTTGAACAGGGAAATGAAAACCTTCTCCAGAACTATTGTCTAGGCATCTATAAGAAGGCGTATGTGGCCTGCCTCCCCAAAAATGTTCTCATCTTCAGCATTAAAGGTAGCAGCAAAGTTAGTTCAGAGGCTATAGTATTTTGAGGGCTTTTAAAATATCCTTTTCTCTAAGTACCAGCTCCATTTTTCAAAGGCTGCAATGCAGTGGGTGCCTAACAACATCCATCAGGCAGATCCAGTGGCACTGATGGGTTATTAATTCTGCATATGGTGGATGTCAGCATCAAGTGACCCACATGTGGATTCAAATGTAAATTTAAAATTCCAGACCTAATTTTGGTCAGCTGCAGCAAAAAAATGGGGACAGCCTTGCTTTTCACACTGACACATCAAGTCCTTGTTCCCAAAAGCTTCACTGGTAGGAGTGCCCAGGTAAGGAATTGGTTCATGGGGTATGCTACTATCACTCAGTAGTTCCAGTTCCAGCTAAACTCCCCAGTCCTGATAGGACATAAAGAAATATCCCCAGCCAGATGCCCCAGAGTGTGGCTCTGACTTTGTGGCTGGCACTGGAATGACATTGTCAGAAAGGCAAAGAATCACCAAGGACACAGACCTTGCAAATCTATACCCCATGCACTCTCCTCTAGTATCAATACTGCTTTGAATTGCTGGAAGGTGGAGTTCTCATCCAAGAAACCATAAGAAAAGTGTTACAGTGATAAGTAGAGCTGTTTGATTAGCTTCCTAGTAATAGATGAATGCATGGGTTTGGTATTATATGTATACAAACACAGAACATGGGCAACATACAGAACTCTATATGCTATAAATAATCCGTTTACTTAGAGCTAACAGTGCGCACAATGGTGTAAAAAGGGCAACTCAGAGCATTTAGATTCTCTTTTGATTGACACTGTAAGCATGTGGCATGACTATCAAGACCGTTCACAGTCAGTGAATAGAAGAAGCAGGCATTTCTGGGGTCCCTTTCATCTTGCCCTAAAGTAGACCCCAAAAGTAGGGCATGCAAACTGCACCCCAGAAGTGCCTCTCTCTTCTTTGACTGCAAAGGGAACATAGGGTGACTGCAGTAAAGAGGTCAATGCCTAAGTTAAAGGTTTAAAAATAGAGGCGCTGAATTCCACCCATGTGGTTCAGATAAGGGAGACAAAGTGAAACAGGTCAGGAAACGTTTGATGTGTTCAGTCTGGTCGGTTACTTTTTAATATCATTGAGTCTGATTGCCAGTCACTGTGATTTCACAGAGCTGTCAGTAAAGGGATGATTAGGGTCCTAAATATGGCAGAAACTTTAATTAGCTATTGATACAGCAGGGCTTAGATCTGTGGAGATCAGAGTCCCTTTGTGCCAGAGTCTGTGCTAGGAAGTGATGGGAAACAACACCAGTCCCAGCCAGTTTCTGAACAAGCAGTAGCAGAGAAGGGAAGAAATGCAGAGAGAAGTTGCTCCCTCACTACTTTTGAGTGGGAAGTCAGTGAAACACTGCACTGATGAGTGCAGTAAGAAGGGGTAGAAGTTTGAAAGAAATACATACCAAATTTTTTCTGCCAGCCCTGCTATGCATCTAGCAAATCCCAGGAAGGACCTGGTCTCTGAGAAGTGACTTGTTTAAGGCTTCCTGGGCAAGAGCAGTTTAAAAAGCCTCCTTAAGCATGCTAAGAGGTGGCACTGGAGGCAATGTGGCCACATACTGTGGAAGAGAATGAGATGGATGTGAGCAGATGTGGCATGAGCAGGGCCTGGCAAACAGTATGAAGTAACACAAAGGCCAGAGTGAGGAAGGTTTCTGGGGCTGAACTAGTGCCATGAGGACCAGGTATGACAGCGGAGTGAAACTGCTTACAGAAAACACAAGGACTCAGTGAACCTGATGCACACACCTCTGGGTACGTAAAGGAGATAACAGGTTTGGGGTGTTCAGAGCAACGTGAAACAAAAGCAGTTTTGGTACCAGTACTTTGGGCTGGGCTGGAGGAGAGTGAAGGGAAAATATTACAGAGGAACAAAGTAGTGGCACTTGGTGGAGTGAGAGGCTGCATTTTCAGGCAAGTTCTGGGCATGATAGTGTTGACTCTGAAAGCCAGAAAGAGAGCAAATACACACACACTGGTGGAAAAGCCTCTACACTTCTGACAGCATTTCCTAATGTCCTAGGAAAGCTTCAGCTCAAAGCTCAAGTGGAGCTGGAAGGTGCTTGGCTGCAGTGTCATGAGGCTGAAGTCTCCATCCTGCTCTCACAGCTGTCACCACCCCTGGCATCCCTGGCTTACCCACCACCACTACCACCAGGAGGGACCAGCACTCATCCTTGTCACCCCAGGACTGTAGTCCTGCTGAGGCTGTGGAATGCTGTTCAAAATACAACATCTGCTTGGAAATGAAAACAAATAGAATAATGTCAGCAGAGCAAGTGCCAGGGCACACATGGGTATGAGCCCTGTCCAGGAACAGTGCACAGAAAGACCCTTTGGTAGAGTGGGGTATTCAGCGTTGGTATCCCACATCCTGAGCCAACAGTGTAACCACTAGCATCACAATACAACAGAGGTATTAACAGTGTTTTCTTAATGGGACTATTACTTGGTGTGGCTTTTTAAATGACTGAAAGGAAGATGAAATACGTGGGATCTGTTGGGAACAGGTAATTATTTTTTAAGTCTTGTTTTGGTGAAAATCTAGCATTCAATCCAATTTGTAATTTCTTATTCTGATTTTTTCATTCAGTTGTAGAACAAAAACCCTCAACACTCCTATTATTTGCACATCCCTAAATTCTACTCTCCATATGCCTCAGAAAAAAATATAGCTTAGAGCTTGTTTGATCCCTTTCAAATCCCCAACACTTGCTGTCTACAATAGGGTCTTCTGGATATGTATGAAGTGACTAATTGTCTTTCATTTATTTTGCAAGGATGCCTCTATTGTTACATGAAGTTGCCATCTGTCCACCTTGGAGGCGAGAGTCCCAGAAGATTTTAATCCTCAGTGATTACACAGCTTCAGGTGCCTCTCTAAAGGACAAAGATTGGCCTACTTTCCTCCCTGTGGTATGCAGAGGCTTCTCCATCTAGCAGCTTTTGAGTGAAAGGCTCACCCTGAATGGCTAGATGGCAGTTCACCTCCTCTGAGAAGGGGCTTTGTGAAAGACAGATTCATTCAGTCAGATGGCCAAATTTAGAGTATTTGACAAATTTAGTTTTAGGTCAGCTGCTTCATTTTTTTGTTTAGTTTCTTCTACCTCACCTCAAATCCTTTTTCTTAAAAAATAAAACAGATTGATGATCATGCAAATTTTTTCTGTTAAAACGAGAATTTGAAACGCTTCATTTCAAAGATGTCTAAGTAAGGTATTTCAGCTTAGTAGAATTTTTCCTTATTTTTTTAAAGAGCAATTAGCTTAACTGGAACCATATTCATGAATAATATCCACTCCAACAGAAAGAGCGTTTTCCACCAAATGTTACACATACATATGCACACATAAAGTCAAACAAACCCCCAAAGGTGCTGCTTATATAAGACATATTTCCCTCCCTTCACTTCTTCATGGATGACTGCACTGTGGGATTTTTTTTTTTTTTTGCAAATGAGATAATAATTAGAAATAGCCTTCATCTGAGTGCTTCGTGAGCTTTGCAGCCAGAACCAGAATAAGCAGGGATGTGGTTTGGAGTGACTGCTGAACACACCCTTTTTTCTGTATTTTACAGGCATCAGTGCAGACCCTGGGCTGCAGACCCTGGGCTCTGATTAAAGCCAGAAGATTAAAATATATTGAGCTGGTTGGCTCAACCTCCCAGCTCTCCAGGTTCAAACAACCCAGTTATAGCCTACACCACCACTGCCTACCCTGCAGAATAAACTCCAATATAAAAAACAAAGGGAAAGTCCCTCACAGGAGTGATCCAAGGTATCCAAGGCCATCCACAGGACACCAGCTTAAATCTGGCCTGGGCTGGTGGTGACCAGAAAGCCAGCATGGTCTGACAGCTGGCCCTGACAGCAAGGGGCTTAGCTGTGTCAGCCTGGATGGCTGATGGGCCCAGCTGACAGCCCTGTGGCACCACTGACCCGGCTGGACCCTGATATCTCACCCTGTCCAGTGCCATCCAGAGCATCCTGGCATGGCCAGGCAGAGGGGTGCTCCAGAGCTCGGTCCCCTATCCCTCATCTCAGCCTGGCCAAATGCAGATGCTGAAAGGTACATGTGTGAAGTGGTGAGGAAAAAAGCAGAATAAAGCACCAGTAAGAGAGCCCTTCATCAGAAAAATAAGGCAGACAGAGCATTGTAGGAAAACTTTATTATTGCCTAGTGACAAATTATTATTGCCCAAGCATTAGTCCTGAAAAAGAACATTGCTACACTTTCACCTTGGTGAAGCAGCACGTGCTGTAATTTATGAAAGCACAATCAGTACGCTCTAATACAGGAACAAAAAGGTTGACTGAATTTGCTGATAAAGTTTCAACTGAGACAGTGTAGAAATGAGAAAATTCACAGAATTCTGGCTGACTTAAATAAGTCAGTTCAACTACAGCCTTTAAAATTACTTTGCTGAAGTCTGCCCTTTAAATCAAGATCCAAATCCCCCATATGCTTCTGCCAGAGCAGAGCGGAAGGTCTAGAAGCAGAAAGCAGCACCTTCTGTGCCGTTATAATGCTGAACTAGAGCAGCAAAGCCCAGCTGTCTCACTGCTGTACCATGCCAGCCCATGGACACCAGCGTAGCCATCCACGGCAGTGGGAAGCTGCTGCTGTGCAGAGGAATAGAGACAGAACTGCCCTAAGCTGTGCCACAGGGAAGAGGTGATCAAGCAGCTTTAAATCCAGTCTAATCAAAAACTGTGCTTCAGTAGAGGCCCGCAAGGTACAGCACATACATGCGGTGCTCACAGCAGGTAGATGGAGGTAGGCTGCTCGTTCCTCCTCCAGCACTGCCCTGCTCCAGATATCTCACTCATCTGTGCCTCAATTTACTCATCTGAATGAAAGAATGCTTAATTCCCTCTAAGGGTTACTGGCAGAAGGATTTCATATTTACACAGTGTTGAGGAAAGTGTTACAAAACACTTTTCAGTGAGCAGCTGGAATGGCATCTATTTCAGCTTATTTTCTCTCTTAGCCTTCTGGAGAGTTATAAAACAATTTAGCATTACCCATGACACCTGGCAATGTTAAGCCAATTCTGCTTTTTTTTTCCACGTTGATCACAGAGCTTACAGGGACCCAAGGTGGAACAGGGCTCCAGGCTCTCAGAAATTACAGAGTTCAGACAGGTTCTGAGTCACAGCCAGAGAGAAAGATTAAGCTCCAGCTCAAAAAATGCCAAACTGGTGCAGGGCTTTGAGTGCCTTCCAGAGCACAAGTCCTAATGTAATCGCTTATATTGCTTTTACTTCCAACTCACCTGCTCACCGTTGTACAAGATCACTTGGAGGAACAGCACCCCACATCTGGCATCCTAGTCAAATTCTAAAGCATAGCTTCAGCCTTAAAAGGGTTGAAGGTTGTGTACTATTCCTTGTGTTTTAGCCATGCTCTCTCTTATAGAGACATTTACTTGGTTCCCTGCAGAGAATATGACCAAGTTTTAATCTGAAATACTCAGTAAATGCGACAGTGCTAAACTTAAGGGATTTCGGCCAAGAATAAAAATAGATTTAAGCATGGCAGGAGGAAAGAGAGAATGAAGGGAAGAAAGAAAACAAATTTATTGCCACAGCTGATCGTATATGCTGTCTCAGAGGAGAAGCTATGAAAGACATGCAACATCATTTGCACTAATTAGAAGAACAGTGTCATTCCAACGGATAAATATTTTAGATTTCAACACATGTAATATAGAGGTCATCAGCAAAAGGCCTAGAGAGAGGAGCATATTGTGAGTGGCAGCAGCTGTTCACACTCTGGTTTTCCCTGTAGGTAATATAAATTACACTGGTAAGTTGAGCACTCTTCAGATAAACCTTTCAAATACAATTTAAAAGGCAGAAGAAGAGAAGAGGATGAACTCTAAGACAAAGAGCAAGTTCAGACATTGAAGTTTACTGTTACCTGGGAACATGTAAGGGCCAGAAGAGGTTACTGAGGTTGGTCTTTAGCAGGTATGCTTCTGGCAATGGAAAATTAATGTGCTCCTTGGCATCTACTACCTCTCTACAAGCCATTATTTCTGCCTGCTGCTGATCAGAACAGCCTGTTTCAGGTTTTCCCCTTGGCACAGTCTATTCCATGTTTTCAATTTCCCTCCTGTAAAGCATTTCTATTCAGCTTCCTCAGCACTATGTCTCCGCTAAACGCCAGTTACTAACTCCTTTTTTTGAATGATCTGTTTGGCAATTGACAGGGCTGTACCTGTAAAATGAGCTTCTCCCTGCCAAAGACAACAACTGCTAACTCAGGACAGTTGTCATCTTTAAATGGGAATTCCATGAGGCTGCAGAGGAATCTTTGCTGGTCTCCACAGATTACTCCTTCTATTATTTTTTGCTGGAAGACCAGTATGTAAAGACTAATTTTAAATGGATTACTTGTTTTACAATCTGATTTCCAATTGAAATTAGTAGAATAGAAGTTACATGGCTCTCAGCTGGAATTTTCTGAAGGAAACACAACCACTTCAACTCTAGAGACTGTTTCTAGCTAATCCTGTGGAGTAGATTTGATTTTACAAAGATTTGCCCAGCAAAGGATAGATGTCAAAGGTGTTTTACCATACATGTTTCTTGGTTACTTTTTTTGCCCAGAGTTCTGGCCTCAAAATGAACCTATTTCTCCTTAAAAAACAATATACTGAAGTTGGGGGTGAGGGGCAAAGTAGTCCGTAATGGGTGAGGGTAATAGGTATCAGACTAAACAAATTGCTGAATCAAGCCCCTACAGCTGTCTTGGCTCTATTCTTCACAAGACCCAACTGTTGTTCATTAGCTCTCTTGGCCTCTCTTAGAAAGACCTAAAAAAAGAAGGTGATGTTGAAGGTGCATGGTGAGAACATGGAGTTTCTGCCCAGGGCTCCCTGCCTGGCTGGAGCTGCCCTGTCCTGCCAGTAGCACTCATAGCAGGCAGGGAGTGCTTTATAAAGCAGTGTTTGCTGAGCATCCATGGAGCATACTTGTGCATCCAAGAAAAGGTCAGTGCTTATATGAGCACATGTTCACTCCTCCAGGTGTTACTCTACACCTGAATCTCTCTACCTTACTCTCCACAACACAAACACCAGAAAGCTGCCCTAAACATAGTGTTCTGCATGGCATGGGGCTGCCAGCTACTGCAGCTTTAGACACTGCAAAAGTGAAAGCAAAAAAGCCAGAGAAGAACTGGCCGTAACTGGGAACTGGATCTAGAAAAGAGGGCCAGGAAACAGTCTTGGGTATCTGTTTCGGTAGTTAGTTTCCCCAAAGGAGCAAGGCACTTTACTCCTTGGACAGAGGAAGTTTTGTTTGTTTAACCAGTACTAGGAGAGATCACAAATATTTCTAAATCATGGGAAACCAGAGAAAATAAAACTGGAAGTATGAGGAATAACCATGTGATTCTTAGCATGTGTTTGTCTCATCAATTCTTAAGCAGAACAAATTATGGTATTTGCATATCTAATCCAACACCAAATGATCCTTAAGTTCAGAGAGTTTTGGTCCATATAATGCAATTTCTTCCTTTTGCAGATTAAGTATATTTCTTTGACTATTCTTTTCTTTTGAATTGTACGTATGGAGATCAGGTTATTCTTTTTCTCTTTGTCTCGACTGAGGGGAAAATCTTCTGTTCTCTAAATAAAAAATGTAAAAATTCTGAACAGATGTTATCTGTGTGCCTTTTTACCTCCCACAAATCGTGAAGAAAAAAAAATCAATTAATACATTTATTTGTAGACACAGGTCTGCTTTGCAAATGGGGTGGATCAAGCATATGTTGCCTGCCTCTGCTGACAGCAGCATGAGAAGTGACAGTAAGCTGAC
Source organism: Donacobius atricapilla (assembly GCA_013397315.1). Taxonomy (NCBI): domain Eukaryota; kingdom Metazoa; phylum Chordata; class Aves; order Passeriformes; family Mimidae; genus Donacobius; species Donacobius atricapilla. The sequence continues at coordinate 722,716 of WBMY01017018.1, forward strand.
CACTTTTCATCATGTGAAATTAGGTTGTTTAGACTGGATTAGATCAGATTTTCTCTGATCCATCTTGGCTGTTATTCACCACTTTGTGTTCTTTGAGATAGTTACAAAGACTCTGATTGTTCATTTTTTCCAGCCTGACAATTCAGTGGCTGGCTTTCCCCTTTGATTAAGTGTTAGCCTATCCCCCTTTCAGTCTCATGGATGCTCACTGCTCTGCCACAATTCTATTGGAACAATTGAAAGCAGCTTTAAGGCTGTCTCAGCCAACTCCTTCACTATTTTGGGGCAGAATTCACCAAACAAAGACAATCTGGACACATATAGTTTATCCAATTACTTTTTAACCTGTCATTTTCCTGTTCCAATTTGAGTTGCTGTTGCTTTTTTTTTTTCCCCCATGTTGATGTTCTTTTCCCCCATGTTGATGTTCATTGTGTCATTCAGTTAAAAAAGCACTTCTTTTAGTTTTGCTTAAATTTTGTTAACTTCAGCATGCTGCCAAAACATCAGCAGTGTAATCCCATGGTCTAACACCCAGGCCTCTAATGAATGTGAACTGTAGTCAAGTAGTTTGTTGCTGAGACCTGAAATATAATCATGCATCAGTCTTTTCAACTATGAGCCTCAGACAGGGCTCCTGAAGCTAAATTTAACACCTGAGGTTCCCTGATTTTTTGCACACCTATAAAAGACTTCCAGAGCTCACGGAGAGCAATATGGCTAGATGGAAAGTTCAGAGGAGGTCATACTGGCAGCTTCTATCTGAAGCAGCTTGTCAGGGTCCAAAAATCAAGCCCATATAAGTTTTGCCAATTTTAAGCCCTGGGAAAATCCAAATGTACAGCTATCATAATTAATCCCTTTGCTTCTTCACTGACAATCTGTGTGCACTGTTTCTGCTGATCTTCCCCAGGGCAAGGGCTTGCAGCAGAGGACACACATTGTTTTCCTATCCACGGTACAAGGCATGCCTCCACCTCCTGTCTCCTGGCTGTGGGTTGTCTTTGCCATAAGTTCTTCAGGCCATAAAGATTCCGGGAAAGATTGTTTTAAGAGTTTTTACCGCAATTTTCCTTCATGACCTTACATTATTACCTTTCAAATGTTTGGCACTTTCAGATTGCTCAAACCTGCAAGAAGATGAATCCAAAATAGCACCCAGATATCACCACTGTCTCTCCCCATTACGGTGTTCTTGATTATCATTAGTACTGCTTTATCTGACTGACTTGCATTATAAGAGCACAAGCCCTATAATAAACAGGATCATAAACAGGGTCCCCTCCTTCCATCAGAGTGCTAAAAACGTCTGTGAGAATATATCTTTTTCTCCCTCCCTCGGGGCTTTTAAATGAACTTGAAGCAGGGGAGCATGTAACAAAGGTGGAGCTGGTAGAAAAATGAGAAAGGAGAACTGATTGTATGAGTTAACTCTAGGTATTAAGTGTGGCTCCTAATTGTTTAAAAACCTTAAACAAATTGACAGGAAAGTCACCTGAACTAACCCTGATTCTCATAATCAGATTCTCTTTAATTATTTGCAACAATGGATTGGATATAAAAAAGAGAGACTAGCAGCCTTCTGGCTTGGGCTCTTGGTGGGATGGCAGTACAAAGCCACAGAGGCCTTTCCCAGGGAAAGTCAGACAAAAGGGCAGTCATGGCTTGCAGCCCATTTAAAGTAGAGATGACAGATGTATAAGCCAAAACATGCTGATGAACAAAAGTAGGTAAGGGGAGAGGAGTACAACATGTCCACTGGCATGTCAAGGTGCACTATTTAATCTAAGTCTTGACTGCAAGCGGCCAAACACACAACTTTCTGTCCCCTGCATGAGCTGCTTTGGAGAGCAAGTATACAGTTGCCTCTTACCCTGGGGTCCCCTTCTTGTTCTAAAAGGGCAGAACTATGTCCCAGTTAAGAAGCTGCAATGTTATGGACTCTCATTGCCAAAAGGGAGTGTCTCTGCTGATGACAGGTCTGCTTTGGAGGTAACAGGAATGCGTCAGTTTATTCACTGGAAATTTTTTTAAGATGCATGAAACCATCAGTTATGATGTGATCATATCTGCAGGCTCTAGGTTATAGCCAGAAGAGCTGAATAGGTTTTTCTTAAAATAGATGTTTACTTCTTCTTCTAGCTTTGTTAGCTAAGGACTCCTGGTACATAGGGTTCTAATAAATTGTTTTGGGCAAGTTCTAGTCTGCCTTGAGATTTTGGCCAACAAAAAGAAATACTGATCATGATATCAATTGTTTCTACACGGGATTTTACACAGAAACCCTGATGTTAGTGGATTAATATCTAGTAGGCATGAGCCTCAAGACTGTGCAGTTGAGAAAAGCACAAGGTTGGTGGTTTGTTTGTTTGTTTGTTTGTTTGTTTTTTACCTCAGTGTAGTCATCTCTTTTGGGATCAGGCTTCTAACATTAAGCCATTTCTTGTTTCTGAAATAGTAGATAAATTTTTTTGGCAGCATTCCTGCAATCCAAGGAAAGGAAACGCTTGTTGCCAGTATTCTGGCTGAATTAAAATGGTATTGGCACAAAAGTGAGGCTGAAATAACCTATGCAGATAACTTGATCTGGCAGCAAATAAGGCGCTGTTTATAGCCACATTAAGAAGCGTGAGAATGCATGGGTGGAGCTCCTCAGTGGATTTTGCAGAGAAAGCAAGGAACGCAAGAGAAAGAGACTTGCCTCTTGCTAGCCTCAGGCAAAGAGTCAAGCTTGAGAGTGAACAACCAAGAGGACAGAGTTGCTGAGAAACACCCAGCCTCCTGCACAAAGAAATGTGCTCCTCCTTCTTTCCCACAGCACAGCAAAGCCTGTGAAAAATTACAGCATGTTGGCCATGGCACAACTATTTTAAAGCTGCATTTAACACACTTCTAATGTATTCAGCTGAGGGTTTTTTTCCTACCTAGTGGTGAGGGTTCTGAAAAGCCTGGGACCTCAGAAGCTGTCTGCATAAATTCTTCTTTAAAGTTATATTTTTATAAATAATTTATTTTTAAAACATACTTTGCCAGCACAAGTAGTGTTTGGAGCCTCTCTGGTCTGCCCACAGATATGAAAAGCCAAGGCTTGCCTCAAAAAATGCAAGGACTGAGGGAAATACAGGACATGAAAAAGGTTTGGAAAAACTTGCTACAGCCAAGTCTATATGATGCAAACATACATACATTCAAAGGTGTAATTTTTCTCTCAAATAGATTTGAAACCAGGAAATAAAACTGCCTTTACTTCTAAAAAGCCTGTTTACATCCCCTATGGAGAGAAATGAGAACCAGGATGTCACTTGCTTCCATGTGAGAATGTAGACATGCATATATGCATATGAACACATGAGAAAAAATAATATGCAAACATTTATATGTGTAAGCGTGTGCCTGTGCACATATTTGTAGGTAAGCAGATATTTTCGGTCCCCTGAGCTGTAAGTGAATGACTGGTTGCGATGCCTGAGGGCATTGGTGATTTTCAAAGGCAGGAGGAGCCTGGCAAAGCCAGCTGCTGGAGAAGGAGCTGGCAAAGGGGCAGCAGTAGCTGCTGGGGACAGCAGCAGGAAGCTGCAGCCAGAGCTGTGCAAATTCCTCACTTGCATTCCTGTCTGGGCAGGGAGAAATGGAAAAACACTTTTTTTGACCGAAGTAGAAACTGCTGGACTTGATTTCTTCTTGACCATGCCACTATAGCAAAATTAAGCATGGGCAAAGAGGTTTTCTCTGGTGGAATGCAAGGACGTGGAAATTCACAGCCAGGGTCATACTGAGGGGATGATGGGGTTGGCAAGATGCAGAAAGAAGATATTACCAGGCATGGTTTATATGAGTCAGAAGAGAATAATAAAGGTATAATAATGCAGAAAAGATGAGGACAATGAACCCATGCTAGTGGAGAATGTAGTTCAGGTGCCCATTTCTCCCTTCTCCCTGATTTCTTTTATCAAAAGAATCAAGACAATCCTATAGGAAGGACTGCAGGAATGGGTCCAAAGCCTTACTGCAGCAATAATATGGATGACTGTGATAAACAAAAAGAAAATTTTAAAAAAAGAGAGGGGGTGAAAAAAATGCACAAAGGAACAGACCTTACGAAAGAAGAATGAAGTGTCAGAAGAGCAGAGAGAATGTGGAGAGGCAACATGAGAGAAGGAGAAGGATACTTGCAGCAGTGAAATGATAGCTTTCTGTGACTGGCAAACAGAGTGTCTGAAAGAAGAAAGACAGAAACCCCAAAAGAGTGGTATTAAGGCACTTAACTGAGTACTCCTGGTCTGTCTGGGATCAACTGAAAAGTAAAAGACAATAAGCAGACAGTTAACAGGTAGTGGGGATGTCTTGATGGGTGCTGAAGCTTCTGAAGCCAGGTATTATGATAACAGTGACACTCGAGATACAGAGGAATCTGTATTTTTTTTCTGCTTATTTCTAGATGCCCCTCACCCACATGATATAACTTATAAAATAGAACAGATTTTAATCACTGAAAATACCCTGGAATTTCTCTTCAGTCCTAATCTGATTAAATATCAGGGACTTAAAATTGAAATCACTAGTCCATATGAGAAGGCCAGATCAAACTGCTAACCTTCAGCAGTCTAGGATAAAAAAAGTTATGGTTCACATGATTATCAGGCTTATGCCTTATTATGTTTACAGTTTCACTTTTAAACATTCTTTTTAAAATTTAAAACTACACTATTATATTTACACTTCTATGTTTAAAACAATTTCACACAAAGTCATTTAAAGCATTTTAAATTTAAAGCAAGTCCAAGATCTTAAACTGACATTCAACTCCAGAATGAGCAAAACCAGAGAATTAAGAATCTGACTCTCTTCTCAGATGGCTATCAAAAAAAGTACCTGTAAACCCAGTGGAATTGTGCCAATGTAAAATAGATGTGATGGAAAGGCAAGTAGGTTCTGGTTGTCCACAGAGAATGGTTGTAAACAAGGTGTCAACACATTTCCTCCTGATGCTGATATGAAGGCCTTGTTAACACAGCGTGATGACACTTGAATTGTCATGGAGCTGCGTCACTTGTTTTCAGCAGAGGACAGATATGTCAAGGTTTTAGACAGGATGAAAGTAGAGCTAGATCTGCTTATAATCATTCATGACCAGCTGCTCTGAAGCAGTAACAGCTCTATGTGTGGAAGCAGTGCACAGAAATGATGAATGTGTATAGCAGTCCACAATCAGAGTACATTCAAATACTGATCCCAGGCTAAACAGCCTGGAGAATTGTAAGTCTTCTACAAAATTGATATTGTACCAGGGAAATGGCTGATATTGTCTTGCTTATGCATATAGAACAATTATCAAGCATTTACTGTACCAAGACAATAGGACTGGAAGAGTAAGTTTCAATAAAATTAAATGTCCCAGATAGCTTGTCCCAGAAAACCTACCTCAGAATTTAGACGCAATATGCCTAGCCTGAAAAACACAGATGAGAAAGAAAACAGACTTTAAAAACTTTGTCAGAAACTTCATGTGCAAAAACAGGAAGTTAAAGTTTTAACAAATGATTGCCGGTTCACAAACGTAGGTCTAATTTACAAACTAGGAGCTTTACTGACAAAAATGGATCCAGCTAAATATATATTGTTATATGAGACTCCCCAGCCAGCCTCCTGAAAACCTATCATTAGTTTAAAAAATGTAGGATTTTATCTGTATGCTAAGAACTACTTTATGCTACAAAATGAATTGCTAAATTAGTTTTAATCTTTGATATTTAATTCTGTGAGAAACTGCTACATTTTAGTAAGACATTTCTCTATGTCATCCACATAGTAATAGAAGCAGTGTCATTTTCTAGTGTTACAACCTCCCTCCAAGCCAACAGCAAAGCTATATTTGGAAACATTTTTGATTTGCAGACTCTATTTTTGTATGGTCACCCATGAAGCTCAAGAAGATACTCCTTTCCTAAACAAACCAACCTTTTCCTCTAAACTGCTGTTTGTAATTTCCTGATTCATTATACTTGCAGAGCCAGACACTTTTAAATAAACTTTTTTAAATGAGAAAAAAACCACAGGTACTGGCGAGGTCCTCTAGAGGTGTCTGCATCACTTTCTTGATAGGAGAAGGAAAAAAAAAAGGTTAATTTATACTGGGAACCAAGCTTTAAGATGGCTGTAATGGGTTAAAGTTCGAAACCGGGCGGAAACACCATAAATGTAGCGGTTTCACATTCGACGAATTTGTTTTGTTAAATTTAGTGTAGTGGTCTATCTTCCCACTATGGAATAGGATTAGAAGAAAGGCAAAACAGGCTTAACTTAAAGATAGAAACAGTTAGATTTATTAACACACATTAAAGGGCGAACAAAAAAAAACCCCATGAAACCTTTTTAAAAGCACTCCCCTACCCCCTACTAACAGTTTACTTTTCCACAAAATAATGTAAAGAGACAGAAAATCAGAACTTCAAGTCAGTACCACTTATAAAATAGTCTTTAAGTCAGTCTTTGAGAGAGACAAGTCCCTCCTGATTTTGTTCTGGTAACTTTCCACAAAAGACACAGTCTGCTTGTGGCTTCCAGCTCCCACAAAAGCAGCCTGCCAGAGAATCTGCATTTGTGAGCCTCCCAAAACATAGCCTTTCCCATGAC